>BQNB010119493.1:5960-20804 GCA_026074375.1 Tanacetum coccineum
GTACCTGTAACTGCCAAAGAAAAGACCAACAAGAAGAATGATGTGAAGGCTAGAAGCTTGCTACTCATGGCTCTTCCCAATGAACATCAACTCACATTCAGTCCGTACACTAATGCTAAAACAATGTTTGCTATTATTAAAACACGATTTGGAGGTAATGAAGCCACTAAGAAAACACAGAAGACACTTTTGAAGCAACAATATGAAAATTTTAGTGCTTCAAGCGCAGAGTCTCTTGACTCTATCTTTAACAGGCTCCAGAAGATTGTCAGTAGGCTTGAAATTTTTTGTGTGGTCATCGCTCAAGAAGACTTAAATTCAATTTTTTTGAATAGCTTGCCTCCTGAGTGGAATACGCATGTTGTAGTCTGGATGAATAAGGCTGAAATTGAAACAATGAGCATCGATGATTTGTACAACAACTTCAAGATTGTTGAACAAAGTGTAAAGAAATCTGTTGGTTCAAGTAGTGGTGCTTAAAACTTAGCCTTTAAAACTTAGTACTAATGATGTTAATACTGTTATATATACATATGAAGTTAGTACTGCTAGCCCTAATGTTAACACTACTAGTCCCCAAGTTAGTACTGCTAGCTTCAGTGATAATATTATGTATGCTTTCATGGTTGAGAATCCCAATGGTTGTAATCTCCTACAACAAGACTTAGAGCAAATTCATGAAGAAGATCTGGAAGCAATGGATTTGAAGTGGTAGCTCTCTCTGCTAAGTATGAGGGCAAAGAGGTACTATCAGAGGACAAGCAAGAAAATTTTCATTAATGCTAATGATACTGCTAGGTATGATAAATCCAAAGTAGAGTGTTTCAACTATCATAAGATGGGACACTTTGCCAGGGAGTGTAGAGCACCAAGGAACAAGGAGGGTCAGTTCAGAAATCAAGACAACACTAGGAAGCAAGGAAACAATGAAGAAACATCTTCAAATGCAATGTTGGCTATAGATGGTGTAGGTTTTGACTAGAGTGACATGGCAGAAGAACAAGTTCAGACAAACATGGCTCTAATGGCATTTTCAGACTCTAAGGTATACAATGATAAAACTTGCTCTAAAACTTGTCTGAAAAACTATGAAACTCTTAAGAAATAGTGTGATGATTTGATTGTTAAGCTTAATCAAACTAAATTTACAGCAGCTACTTATAAAAGAGGTTTAGCAACAGTAGAAGAACAACTTATCACATATAGAAAGAATGAGGTTCTTTTTAGTGAAGAAGTTGCAGTTCTTAAAAGAGAAGTAGCTTGCAAAGACTATGAAATAAATGTGCTTAAAAGTGAGTTTGAAAAAGTTAAGCAAGAAAAAGAGGGCATTGAATTTAAAATTAAGAAATTTGATAAGGCCTCAAAAGACTTAGATCAGTTGTTAGGGAGTCAGATTACTGACAAAAGTAAAAAGGGTTTGGGGTATAGTGCAGTTCCTCCACCTCATCCTTTAATCTATAATAGACCTAAAAAACTTAATCTGTCTTATTCTGGTCTTGATGATTCAAAATTCAAAGCTTATGGTTCTAAAGTTAGTGAGCAAGAGTCTAATGTTGTTAATGATAAAAAAATCAGATGATTCTATGGAAAGTTCTGATGACTCTTTGATAAAAGCCACAAGTAGCTTTGTTGAGTCTTCACTTAATGTTGATAAAGAAACTATTTTTCCTGTTGATAAAAAGGTAGAGTTTGTTAAACCTAAAAATCATGAAAAACCAGTTAAAAAGTCAGTTAGGTATGCAGAGATGTATAGATCACAAACTCCTAGGGGGAATCAAAGGAATTGGACTGGACATAAGTCTAATCAACTAGGAAGAGATTTTGTAATGTATAACAAAGCTTGCTTTATTTGTGAGAGTTTTAATCATTTGCAGATTAACTGTAATAACCATCAAAGAAAAAGAACAGTATCTAGAAATAATTACAATAGGGTGGATTATGACTATTATGCCAAAACCTCACACCCTAGTGTACACAAGAATATGACTCCAAGAGCAGTTTTGTTAAAAACTGGCCTCACACCACTTAATGTTGTTAGGCCTGTTAATATTGCTCACCCCAAACCTGCAGTTCATAGTGCTAAATTAATGTCACATTTTTCTAAACAAGCACAATCAACTGCTCTGAGGCCCTTTTATAAGCAAACAGTATTAACTAGAAGATCTGTGCATACTGAAAAGAGACAATATTATTCTGAAAGGCCTAGAGCATGTAATACTGCTAGGTCATATACATGACCAGTTAATGCTGTTAGGGCAAAAGGGGTAAATGCTGTTAAGACCTCAGCATGTTGGGTTTGGAGACCTACCAAACCTAATGGTGCATCACTTGTTTTTAAAAGACACAACTACATTGATGCACAAGGCAGATCCAAGTCAGTAATGGCTTGGGTCCCCAAAGGAATCTAATTTCCTTATTTTTATGTGCAGGGCAAGCCACAACAAGATGATACAAGATTTGTTGACAGTGGATGCTCAAGGCACATGACTGGGAACATAGCTTATCTCTCTGATTTCAAGGAATTTGATGGAGGTTATGTTACATTTAAAGGAGGAGTACATGTTGGTAGAATTTCTGGTAAAGGAACACTTAAAACTGATAGTCTTGATTTTGAAGATGTATACTTTGTTAATGAGTTAAAATTCAATCTTTTTAGTGTCTCACAGATGTGTGACAAAAAGAACTATGTCCTTTTTACTGACACTGAATGTCTTGTCTTATCTCCTAATTTTAAGTTGCCTGATAAAAATCAGATACTTCTTAAAATTCCTAGAAAGGACAATATGTACAGTTTTGATATGAAGAACATTGTTCCTAAAGAGAGTTTAACTTGTCTTGTTGCAAAGGCTACATTAGATGAATCAATGCTCTGGCATAGGAGGCTTGGTCATATTAATTTTAAGAACATAAATAAGCTTGTCAAGGATAATCTTGTAAGAGGATTGCCTATAAAACGTTTTGAAAATGACTAAACATGTGTTACTTGTCTTAAAGAAAAGCAACACAGAGCTTCTTGTAAGTCCAAAGTTCTAAATCTAATTACTAAGCCTTTGTTTATGCTTCATATAGATTTGTTTGGTCCAACCTTTGTGAGTAGTTTAATGCATAAGAAGTATTGCTTAGTAGTCACTGATGATTATAGCAGGTTTACATGGGTTTTCTTTTTAACAACTAAGGATGAAACCAATAAGATCCTTAAGAACTTTATCAAAGAAATAGAAAACCTAGTAGATAAGAAAGTGAAAATAATCAGGAGTGATAATGGAACAGAGTTTAAGAATAAAGTTATGGATGATTTTTGCAGAGAAAAAGGTATTAAGAGGGAATATAGTGTAGCCAGGACTCCTCAGCAAAATGGTGTAGCTGAAAGGAGGAATAGGACACTAATTGAGGCTGCTAGAACCATGTTAGCTGACTCTAAGTTACCTACCACATTTTGGGCTGAAGCAGTTAGTACTGCTTGCTATGTACAGAATAGGGTCTTAGTAGTCAAGCCTCATAACAAGACACCTTATGAACTTTTTAGAGGTCTTAAACCAGCTCTAAACTTTATGAGACCATTTGGATGTCATGTTACCATTCTTAATACTTTAGACAATTTAGGCAAGTTTGATGGCAAAAGTGATGAAGGTTTCTTTGTTGGATATTCCTTGAGTAGTAAAGCTTTTAGGGTATACAACACAAGAACCAGGAGGGTAGAAGAAAACTTGCATATTAGGTTTTTAGAGAATAAGCCTATGATAGAAGGGAATGGTTCAAAGTGGCTATTTGATATTGATTCTCTAACCCAATCTATGAATTATGTACCAGTAGCTACAGGTACAATCACTAATGAATTTGCAGGTACACAAGGAGAACTTAATGCAGGTACATCTATACCAAAAGAAGAAATCAATCAAGATTGCATTGTGATGCCAATTTAGAAAGATGCTTCATACTTTGATTCACCTTCCAAGGATGTTGGTAATGGTGAACCAAAATCTGCTGCTGATGATCCAAAGCAGGTTGAAGATGGTCCACATAATGAGAGTGATGAAAAAGATAAGTCTGAAGATGATAGCAGTCCTAAGGAAGTTAATACTGCTGGACAACATGTTAATACTGCCAGTCCTGAAGTTAATACTGGTCGTTTTAAACTTAATACTGTTGATCCATCAGTTAATACTGCTAGTTCAAATGATCAAGATAGCCCTAAAGATATGTTCAAATTGGGAGCTAGTCATACACTTGAGACCACTCATGTTGAGTTCTTCAGTGATGAAGATGAACCAGAAGTTGATTTGGGGAACATCCTTAATTCCTATACAGTTCCAACCACTCCCAATACAAGAATTCATAAAGATCACCCAATTAAAAATGTGATTGGTGATGTGAAGTCATCTGTTCAGACAAGAAGAATGACAAAACCTACTTCTGAACAAGGGTTTCTCAGTGCTGTTTATAAAGAGAAATCACATGACACTCTGAATACTTGTTTATATGCTTGTTTCTTATCCCAGATTGAACCCACAAGCATTGCTAAAGCTCTATCTGATTCATCTTGGGTGGAAGCAATGCAGGAAGAACTTCTGCAATTCAAACTCCAACAGGTTTGGATACTTGTGGATTTGCCTATTGGGAAGAGGGCCATTGGAACAAAATGGGTCTTCAGAAACAAGAAAGATGAAAGAGGGATTGTGATTAGGAATAAAGCAAGGTTGGTTGCACAGGGTCATAGACAAGAAGAAGGTATAGACTATGAAGAAGTTTTTGCTCCTGTGGCAAGAATTGAGGCAATAAGATTGTTTTTAGCCTATGCTTCTTTTATGGGTTTTCTGGTATATCAAATGGATGTGAAGAGTGCATTCTTATATGGAACTATTGAGGAAGAGGTTTATGTTACTCAACCACCAGGATTTAAAGATCCTGACAATCCAGACAAAGTTTACAAGGTGGTCAAGGCACTTTATGGGTTGCATCAAGCACCAAGAGCATGGTATGAAACCTTGGCTAACTATCTGTTGGGCAATGGGTTTAAAAGAGGGAAGATAGATCAGACATTGTTTATCAAGAAGCAAAAAGGAGATATTTTGCTTGTACAGGTCTATGTTGATGACATTATCTTTGGCTCTACAAACAAGGAACTGTGTACTGGATTTGAGAAGCTTATGAAGGATAAGTTTCAGATGAGTTCTATGGGAGAACTTACTTTCTTTCTAGGATTACAAGTACAGCAGAAGGAAGATGGAATATTTATCAGCCAGGATAAATATGTAGATGAGATTTTGAAGAAATTCAACTACACTAATGTGAAGTCTGCTTCAACACCAGTTGGATTTGAAAAAGCCTTTTAGTCATAAGATGGAGATGCTATTATGTTGTGGTACATCTTTAGATCTATGATTGGGGTCCTTGATGGTATCTTACAGCATCGGACCAGATATCATGTTTGTAGTATGTGCATGTGCCAGATTCCAAGTTACTCCAAAGACATCACTCTCTTAGCTGGTTAAAGCTGAATTTTTAGATATTTGAAAGGCAAACCAACTTTAGGCCTTTGGTATTCTAGAGATTCTCCATTTGAACTAGTTGCTTATACTGATAGTGACTATGTTGGAGCCACTCAAGATAGGAGATCAACAACTAGAGGTTGTTAGTTTTTGGGAAACAGGTTGATATCTTGGCAGTGCAAGAAGCAAACTGTGGTTGCCACCTCTACAACAGAAGCTGAATATGTGGCTGCTGCTAGTTGCTGCGGACAAGTACTCTGGATTCAAAACCAATTGCTAGATTATGGGTATAATTTCATGAATACTATGATTCACATTGATAATAACAGTACTATCTGCATTATTAAAAATCATGTTCAACATTCTAAAACAAAACATATAGAGATTAGACATCATTTTATAAGAGATTGCAATGCTAAAAGGTTAATTCAAATGGTTAAAATTGATACTGAACATAATGTTGCAGTATTCTACAAAAGGTTGTGATGTGGAAGGTTTCGTAATTGGTCTCAAGTATTGGAATAATGCTTTATCCTTATGTTTTAATCTATTTATGTCTTTGTAAAGTTTTGTATAGATTAGTATGTTAGTTGTATCCCCTTATTACTGCTAAGTATAAATAGTACTGTCAGTTTTACTTAATATGTTAGTTCTTTAAAACTACTAGTCAAAATTAATTCTGATAAACAAGAAAATGCTTTGGATTGTGTTTTTCTTGGTTTTGGACTAACACATGCAGGATAAGCAAGTAATATGATTAAATTTGATGATACCAATTGTGGAGTTTGTTATAAGAGATACTGCTGATTGCTGACCTCTAAAGTATTTTGGGGGAGGTTTTAACAGTTTTAACTTTATTTATGGGTTATGCATTAAATATGGATCCTCATGAATTCTCACATGTCTATTAGTGTTTTCTAGTGTGCTATGTATGCATAGAGGCATGTTGTTGTATAATTATTGAAGACAGAGTTAAAACTGTTAAGGAATATATTAATACTACTAAGTATAATTAGAACTGCTAGTTATACTTAAGACTGCTAGTTAAAGTTGTTAGTCATGATTAAAACTGTCAGGCAAGTCAAAAAGAGGTCGAGACACTAAGGTACCTCAGTCTGGTGGTCCCCCTAAAAAAGGTTGGTGATGAGGTTGTCCATAAGGAGTTGGGTGACAGAATGGAAAGGGCTGCCACTATTGCTTCTAGCTTAGAAGCAGAGTAGAAAAGTGGTAACATCAATAAGACCCAATCTACGGCAACACTTAATGGATCAAGTCCTTAGGGAATTGGTTCAAGTAGTGATCTCAGGTGCCAAGATACCATATTGGGGAGTATAGATGCTCAAACTAGGTTTGAGACTACATCTAAATAGTCCAATGATCTACCTCTCTCAAGAGTTCACACACTTGGAAGTAGAGAGGAAAGTATGAAACTTATGGAATTGATGGCACACTGTATACAATGTTGAATTGGTGGCTTTAAATGATTTGAGAGATTTGTGATATAAAAACAGAAAGAGTGATTTGGTGAGTCAAAAGAAATGAGAGATTCAGTGAGCTTAAAAATAGAAAGAGAGATGTGAGTATGAAAAACAGACAGAGAGTTTCAATGATAAAAAGAAATGAGAGAAATTGTGAGATGAAAAAAATTTATAATGGAAATGCTTGTTGGAAACAACATTGGTATTTATATGGCTAGGCATAAACTTAATACTGCCAGTATTAAGTTAGTACTGCTGGGTAAAGTTAATACGGCTGGGCTTAAGTTAGTACTGTTAGGCTAAAATTAGTACTGGTGGGTGACCGTTAGTACTGTTTGAGGTATAACAGAATTTTGTTAATTAATTAATAGCCGTTGCGATATTTCCGCCAACAACTTGCTTACAGGGGTCTATGATTTAGAAAAATCTTGATATTTCTTTCTCTTATAACGTTTCTTTAAGAAAAGGATTCAACTTTATTAAGTTGGTCAAATCAAAACCCTAAGTGCTCTCTACATAATTTCAATTAACTTTACCAAAAACTTCATATTCCTCCTCAACGGAACATAAACCCTGAAGAACCCTTATCATCAACTTTCAATAATCATGGTTCATTTGGAACTTCTGTGATAACCACACATTGGTGGCTTAGTTACTCAAACCAGAAGGAAGTGAAGATTTTTAACATATAGTAGATTTCCTTAACACAAGTCACATAAAGTTTACTTTTACTGAAAATCCTACTATCTATACTTCACTCATTCAACAGTTTTGGTAAACTGCTTCTACAAGCACACTTGAAGATGGAGAAGTAGAAATAACTGCAACCATAGATGGCTAACTCAAGACTATTACTAAAGCATCTCTTAGAAGACATCTCAAGTTAGAAGATGGTGATGGTATTAGTTCACTACCTAATACTGAAATTTTTGAGCAGCTTGCTCTTATGGGGTATGCTTCTGATTCTAACAAGTTGACCTTCCAAAAGGGTCACTTTTCCCCTCAATTGAGATTCTTAATTCATACTATTCTTCATTACTTAAGCCCTAAGAAGACTACTTGGGAGCAGTTTAGTAGCAACATAGCAACTGCTATCATTTGCCTGGCCACAAACAGGACTTTCAACTTTTCTAAAATGATTTTTGTGGGCAAGGTAAAAAATTTAGACAGTAGGTCTAAATTCTTGATGTATCCTAGGTTATCTCAAATCCTTTTGAACAAACATTAGAGATTGATTCTACCTCACAAAAAACTTATGTTGCTCCTACCCTCACACAAAAACTATTCAGCAACATAAGAAGGATTTCCAAGGGTTATATTGGGGTAAACATTCCACTATTTTCAAGCATATGCTTGTTCAAGGTCCAATTCAGCAAGGTGAAGGATCAACATGTAACACCCCCATTTTTACATATAGCAGCGGAAGCTAATCTGGGGTATTACTTCATGGAAACAACAATCATAATCATAGAAAACGCTCAAACGAGACGTTTGTTCAAAAGGTACGTTATCATTCATTTAAAATCAGAGTTTTACAACGGCAGCTCCCAAAATCTAGTTACATACAATATGAATGATAACAAGTTTTAGCCATCTTCATGTCCATGCCATTCCGTGCCATAAGTTGCTCAATTACCTAAGATAAACATGCTAAAAAGTCAACACAATGGTTGAGTGAAATTCATAGGTTTGAAATGTAATAGTTGAATACAAGTCATAGTATAATAATTGTACAAACACAATTATTATGAAAATGGTATTGTTATGATCTTGGGTCACGTTATTATATACCCGTTATTTGTAATAATTGCAACGAATACAATTATCATAGTAACAGTGTATTATTGCGTTATCGTCTTGTTTGGTCTGTTTGGTCTGATTTGGTCTTGGTCTAAGCTCATGGCACACAAACTGACTGGTGTATATATATACCCAAATTGATGTGATATATATATATATATATATATATATATATATATATATATATATATATATATATATATAGATAGATAATGGCCCTCGGTGTAGGTAATTGCCATATACCTATGAAATTCAAATATAGTGTGTTTGGTTACCTATCCGGTTAACACAAACAGGATTCGTCAATCCCGATAGATCTATCCACAATATTCGCGTTCACCCGTAAGTGATTAATGGTCCATGATAATGAGGGACTTTTGGCATATAGTAACTTAGACATTAGTCGTAATGGTATATCAGGATAGCATATAACTTGGAAAAACACTTGTATTCATGGTTTAAGCATGTATAAGTCTTTGAAAAGTAATCACATTGTTATAAGATAAACGAGTATGTAAAAGAGTTTGTAAACAAGCATGTATCCCCCTCGCGGGTTTATAAAACATGTAAATAAGTAAAGGCGAGGTTATGAATCTCACCTGATAGGTAGATGCAATAAATATTTCAGAATGAAAGCTGACGACCTTATCACAATCTTAACGGGGAAGGTTGATATAGCAAAATGATAGTAAACAGCCACGTCACGCAACACACAACCTGAGGTAATATGTCAAGTCTTAGGAAGATTGAATATGTCTTATAATGAATATCACCTTTGATGGAGTTATTATGGAGTATTGTATCACCGTTTGGGCCATCATAATTCAGAAGTCATTCAGTAAACGTTTGAGGAGCTAGGGCACTTTAAATCGTAAACCCAACAACTCAGTCATAACGTAATACCAAGATGAAACCCCTTAATATGAAGCTCCATAATATTGTGATACGATATAATCGGTTTAAAGCGTTTTGATCAATATATGGAAATTAAGCACGTCAAGCGTTAATTAAAGTTATGGTTTGTAAGGTTTTGAATACATTTTTATACTTTTTCAAAATGTTACATATTAGACCCTTGAGAATGAAAAATGGCAAAATATACCCTTAAAGTTTGCACTTTACGAGTTTGGTCCTTCAAGTTTAAAAAATATACAAAGTGAACCTTGCACTTTGAAAAGTGACATAATAGACCCCTATAGTTATAACTTTGATAAAATGACTTATTCAACCCTTCTGGTTATTAATTTCAGAAAGTTATGATATATACCCCTTGCATGGAATACTTTTGCAAAACAAGTCCAAAATGCCATGTAAGCTTATTTTAAGTTTCTAATTGATATTAGCAGGTTATAGCTTATTAATATAAGCTAAAATATGAAGGTTTAACATAACGAAGGTTTAAAATAACGATTCGTTAAACTAGGAAGCAAAACGGGTCAAATTAGGGTTTCAAAACGTAAACGCGCGGTTTTTAAGATCAAATTCCTTCAATAATAAATAAAGTGGTTATATTAACATTAATTAAGCATGTTAGGTTGGATTATAACAACATTTAACCATTATAACATTTAGTTTTAAGAAAAACGTAAAATTAGGGTTTCGGGTGTATGGTTTTGTATCAAAATGGAAAATGAGCATGAATTGAGTTATGAAACTTTAACAAGAGTTTATGTATGATCATATGAACATTATAAGGGTGTAGGAGCAGGTATGAAGATGATAGAACCTGGGTTTGAGCTTATAGCTTGGAAACGGGTCGAAATCAGGACTTTTAGCTTCGTACGCCTAGAATAACGACTCCCGGGCTTCTTTTCTTGGTTTCTTTTGCTTCACTTCTATTCTTGGGACTTCTTAGGATCTCTTAGAATACATATTGAGCAAAGGATTTCTGTTATGATGGGTTATAGAGGAGGAAGTGAGGGATGATTTGAAATGAAGAGTATGTGCCCCTATTTATAGTGTTAAAGACCCTTAGAGGCCAAGAAACTTTGATAACCAGGTTAGGACATATAGGGGGTGATGTGGAGAGGCTAGAGGATGAGTAAGGAAGGCTAGAATGCAAGTTGGAAGGTGGTTCTAGACGTTTTAGGGGTTGTTTGCTTTTGATTTTACATGGCTTATTTCTTGGACAGCCAACATCTGTCTCGGTTAAATGGTTGCCAGTGTTACAAACCGTAACTCTGATGAAGCTCAACCAGTGAGCATTGTTAGATATTTGAGTCCATATTGTTTTTAACCCCCCCAAACGTTTAGTTTTACATATTTCAGGGTTTACTATACAAAAAATTTAGAGATAATATCCATTTTACTCCATGTGTGCAGATCTGCGCAACCTTTTGCTATTCGGCTATAACTAATTCATCCAACGTTCGAATCGGTGTTCGATTCCACGGGAAAATTGATAAAGACATGGGATACAACCCTTGTGTTTTCCACTTAATACCCAGAAACCTATTTATTTCCCAGATCTATGTTTATAGATGATTTTGATTCTGAAACTAGGGCTAGGTTTTAGGTTTTAGGTTTTTAGAACTGATAGGGTTTTGTTTTAGGGTTCTAGGTTTCAACTTATGTATAATGATGATGTAATGATATATTAATGTTTGTAAGGATTGTATTAAGGATTAATAACAAGAATTGATAGGTGGTTTGAGTTTAAAATGGCTAAATATCAAGAAACGGGTCATGGTTTAGTATTTTGCTCGGGTTAGGGTTTTGGTTTCTAACTTGGATTTCTTGTAATTTTATGAAATGAGAATGATTATGGATTAAAAATGTAATGCATGACTTGCTTGTAACTTGTACTTGATAGATTGTACAAGATTACTTAGGAAAACGGAGTTAAAACGACTATTTTGGATATCATGCATTAATGACTTGTACGGCATGCTCGGGAAATTTTCACGACTTCATCTTAGCTTTGAGTAATAATTAAACTTGACCAAATTGAGCTCGATAATTCTCGTTTTTGCACCGTTTTTAATCCTTTTACCTACAAGACATAAAAATACCAAACATGCATATTTGCAATGTAATAAAGTATATTTTAGCATTTTTAGTCCAATTAATAGTGTTTTCCGGGTTATAAATGATGTGTATTTTAGCGAACATCAATCGACTTGATATGTTTTGATGTTTTCTTGACATATAAATAGATATAGATGGCATAGGTAGGTTGCGTGAGCTCGTCTACTTTAGTTATGCAAGTTACATTGCATATTGAGATATTGGTAATGCAAGTAATGTAATAAAGCAAAAAATTTCCCCGTACAATTGTGATCATAATAAAAATAGGTTGATTTTGCATTTGATGAAAATTCTGGGTTGTTATAGTCTCCACCCCTTAAAGAAATCTCGTCCCGAGATTTAGTCAAAATGCCAGAGAGATGTCAAGGAATGATTATGAATTTGTAAGAGAGTTTCTAATCATGTGGGATACAGGTTTGGAAATGAACAGATGATGAAGGTAATAATGATAATGATTAAGTGAAGAAAAGGAATTATTTGTACAAATGGATTGAAAGAAACTTGTTTGTACGCAAGCTATATACTTAAGCCTACTTATTTATAATCTGTCACTTACAAAGAGAAGCGTCCAAATCCTTGTAACTGAGAATTTATAAATTCATAGTTTGGAGATTTATAATTTCTTATTCAAATGAAGAAGCGTCCTAATTCATTTTAATAAGATGATCATAAATCGTCTTACCTAAGCATAAAACATGATATCGTAACGGTAATGTGTAGAAAATGATATGATCATGAAAGGTAAGAAAAATATTGAAATATTAATTGTACTGGCCCCCATATAGTTGAGAATGATAATTTATGTTTCAAAGGTATGAGGAGAGTATTCAGAGTTGAACATAATAGAATTAATGGAATTTGACAAACGATGTCGAGTTTTGATATCATCAGATAACAAGATGTAACGGAATCATCACTTTATTATTTCATGGATAACTTTACATATGAAACTTTAAAAGAGTTGATACTTATGCTACGTGTCTCGTGGTAGGATTCTAGATAAAAGCAACAAACGACAAGGATTTAAGGTTTTCAAACTGAAGAAGATTTCTGATGAACTTGAATATTCTCGAGAGTTGTTTCTAAGGTAGAAATCCTAAAGTGAACAAAATTGAGCTCATCTCTAAGTATGCTTCCCTGTGGCCCTGTTATTTGCTTTTGAGCACTGATTCGCATAATGTCCTTTCTCTCCACAGACATTACAAGTTATGGATACTGATTGTAGGTTGTTTCTAGTGGCTGGTCTTTTGTTTCTGCAATTCTTGGTCAGATGTCCTATCTTGTTGCAAGTTTGACACTTGACAGTGCAAGGACCTATGTGATGTAGGGTGCATCTTTCACACAAAGGACGATTCCCAGTATACCCATTGGTGGCAGTATAAGTCCTGAAGGTTTCTTGCTTCTTGTTCTGCTGTTGGTGGTAATCATTGTTACGGTTGTTGTTATAGTTATTCTGATAGTTGTTGTTGATGATGTTTCCCTTATCCTCAAGTATTGTTTGTGCTCATTGTTTTTGTACAGAAACATGCCTTATTATTTGATCATTAACTCTGGGCTATGTTTGTGGCTTCTCCAAAGTCCGAGCTTCGAGGCAGTAGCATTTCCTATACTTATGGATTAATCCACTAATGAAGACTTCCATAAGTTTCTCGGTGTTTGGTACCATGTTTGGGCATAAGACGGCTAATTCCTGGAATCTTCTAATATAAGTCTTGAGATCATTTCCTTTCACGGCCAAGTTGTAAAATTCGTCTTCCATTTTCTTGACTTCAGTTCGAGGGCAATACTTATTGGTTAAGAGTCTTTTCAATTCGGTCTAGGTGATTTGATTGCTTGATCTATTTCCATAGGTGAAGCGTATGAATTAACCAGGATAGGCATCATGGTTAAAGAACAGGTAGCAAATGTCCATTTTGTTTTCCTGGCACAGTTGCTAACAGAAAATACCGATTCAGTCGCTCAAACAGCAAATGAGGCCAAACTATCTTCTGTACCATTAAAGTAGAAAGGTTGACAGCTAACAAACTCTTTATAGTTTCTTGTTTTTGTTACAAGAATTCCAGTAGGTCCGGTGTTCTTGTTGGGATTACTAGCACTTGCCATTGTTGCAGCTTGTGCTTTCAGAGCTGTGGCAATGCCATTAGCAATCAGTTGCTGGATGGCAGCCAAAGTTATGGTTGGTGTTTTAGATGTTGACGTCCTTTTGGAAGGCATTCTATCAACATAAGACAACACGTAATAAGAATGATATGACAAGTTTTGAAAGGTAATAAAAGAAAATGTGATACTTAAAATGCTTATTTTTGAATTTTAAGCACTTAGAGGTTATGGTATGATTCATAATGATGAAGACGGAGATAGTGATGCAAATGATGGAGATGATGATGAAAGAGAGATAAGCTGGAAATAAGGTACAAAACGGGATTCCTTTGTATAAACAACTTGCCTTTTTACTGTACATAGTCAAGACTTGACAAGCGTTTTTATTTATACCACACATCCTGTGGCTAGGATAAAGCTATAAATATTCTAAGAGTTTGTTGACATCCTAAAGATCTTCCTAATCTGTTTGGTGACAAGCTTGGATTTCCTCAATGATTTGTTCAAGATTGGAAATTCTGTAGTGAGCAAAGGCAATCTTATCCTTTTGCCCTAATTGCTTCTTGTGAAGTTTGATAATCTGATGTAGCACCCCCATAAAATCACAACGCAGCGGAATACCACTTTGGGGTGCTACTTCATAGTATAAAGTACAAGTTACAGAAAACGACCTCAAAAGAGACGTTAATAAAATGTCACATTCGATTTAAATAAATCAGAGTAAATTCAGGTCCCAAATATTTTCTTTTTAACACACGTTACAAGAGTCAAACATGACTCATTTGTATATTTTAAAGATAAATGATTATCGAATGTGAAGAAAAGCGAGTCCTTTAAGTTTTGATATCCACGCGACTCAAATGCTCCCAAAACTTTGATTTTTATTACACCCAAGTCTTGCCTAACAATAGTCTTCAACCTCTTAACTCAATCTTCACCCCAAAACTTCA
>BQNB010119494.1:0-20804 GCA_026074375.1 Tanacetum coccineum
AGCTTATTGAACTTATTTAAGTAATATCACAAAACATTTTAAGCTAAATTTGCATAATAGTAAAACCGAAATTAAACACAAATTTAAAAAACAAACTTGAAGTTTTATTAATGATAAACGGAGTTACAATGCTTGAAAGGAAAATACAGTAATTTAAGAGACAATAAGCTAAAAATACTAAACGACTACAAAAACTACACTAAAAAAAACTACTAAGCTAGACGATTTCTACTGTGTGAGAACTCCTCTATTTATAGTGATGAGAGGAAGGATCTAGAGCCTGAGGAGGAGCGTCACATTCCATCAATCTCATCCATTCATTCCAAACCAACCTAAATCCACCAATCTCAGCCCTTGGATCGTTTTTCCACGTATCATAGCCAATCACGTCCTTTAGGATTGCCAGCGTGGCATTGGAGGTGTTAGAGGTGTCAGAATTCCTTCTAGAAGCAAGGGGCGTACGTGGTGAATGGTTGATTTTTACCATGTGTATTTGTTTGTGTAAATGTAAAATAGGGAGGGAAAAGAGATAATGAATAGTATCTTTGACTCGTCTTATTATATGTTTGACTTAGGCTTTGACCCGGGTGTAAGGATTGGGCTTTTGTTTAAATCTTAGGCCGGCTAAGAGATTAGGTTATGGATTTTGGACTTAATTTATAAAAGGGCTTATGGTTTAGTATAGATACAATGTTTATGGGCTGACCCGGCCAAATAAAATGGGTACGGGTTGGCCTATTAAGTATGTATACGCCTTCGGCTTTGATTTCTTGCTCTCTTCCAATCCCGTGCTCGGTTTTGTCCATTTTGGCTTCGTTTTTGTCCTTTTTGATATATCCGATACCTGCATAATACAATTCACAAATACACATATACAATGCATTTTCTATGTATTTTTGGTCATTTAAACTCATTTTAATAAGTAAAAATGATATGTGATTAAACACATATAAAAAATCCCCCATACTAAGTTATTGCCGTGTCCTCACGCAATGTCATAAACATACACTTAAAAAACCAAAAATTTCAACCCCCTTAGACTAATTACCCCGAAAAGTAGCTAAGTGTTCATCTGAGGGGATTAAGAAATCACTAGTTTTAAAAAGCCCCTATTTTATCAATTTTTTATATATATGCAAACATTTAATCTTCAAATTTTTTTATATCATAACTTTAAGGATCACGGAACAAGAAACACTAAAAAGAACAAATTCATCCTCCTTGATTATTCACCCGCCCCAAACCAAGCTTAAAAACAAAATCATTGTTAAATACAAGTTAAGATGCTAACACTACTCATAAATGCTAATTGTGTATGCATAGCTACTTTCCGCTCCCTTATTCCTAAGTCCTCTAAGGATTTTATTTTATTATTGGCGACAAATTAAGACTTTATCCATATAAAGTAAACCTGGTTTAGACCACAATTAGTTGGAAATACTTTCCTAAAGAGACGATATGGTGAGAATAAGGTCCACATTAAGGTTCTAATTTCGCACGATTTAGGGGTTATCCTTTTTATTTCATCCGAAACAACTCAACTACGACTATAGAGACAGAGACTTTATTTAGATAACCCTGGAGTCGAAATTTGGCTTTATTCTTCTTATTATTATTATAGCAACATTATTAAACCTCGGTCCTTTAAATAACTGCCACATCGGTATGCGAGCCGACCATGGTCCAGGAGTCTTATTTCGACCTCGGTAATTTCCTCGACCTTTTTGAAGGCTAAAACATCGGCTGTGAACCGACCAGAGACAGTAAACCTTTATCAGCCCACAGTTTTTATTATTATTATTATTACCTCTACCCTTTAAACGACTGTCACATCGGTATGCGAGCCGACCATGATCCAGAAGTCTTATTTCGGCTTCAGTTTATTCATTATTATTATTATTATAGCCAAATTTCAAGTCCTGTAGTCTTTTAACTACCTAGACAACGGTAGCGAGCCTTCGGGAATCGGTAGCCTATTTCCCCACAACACTGACAAAACCTCGATGTGTACCTTACTTTCACCAGAAGGAATCTCTACGAGGTGATTTAAACTAAGAATCACAAAAACCAAAGCAACTTTATTTATTCAACAATTATATAATGTTTATTAAGCTGATGGGAGCAAAAAGCCACAATTAACCTCTATGAGCTCTAAAGAGATCCAACTACTCTATGTTTAGCATCTAACTTATATAAAACTCTATCATTTCTCGTTCTTCGCAAATTTAAAATCTTTACTAAAAAGATCCGCGAATGCTTAATAAAAACAAGCTTTGCATATTTAAAGTCTATTATGGAAACTTGCAAACTCTTGGCTTTTTCAAGCTAGAATTCGCATTTTAAAGCTTCTTGTATAAAAGACTAGCAAAAGCTTAAATTTATATAAGTTAAGGGACAAGCTAGAGCGCAGCATGCTCGATCAAGTCAAAATTTATTCTCAAAAAGACAAAAACTTGTGTCAAAACACTTATTTTATTCTTGATTTTTTTAAATTTTGGCATAAAATCGCATCTTTTTGGTGGAAAAACGGGGTTATGTGAAGACAAGGCAAATGCAAGTAAGATCAAATCGAAAGATCCCCCCATACTAGAACTACACATTGTCCTCAATGTGAGACTGTCACCCCCATACTAATTTCAAGGCATAATCTAAATATTAAGGGGTCTCTACGCAAATCTAAAGCCATTTATAAATTATGCTTATAGATAAAAGTTAATCAATAAGATCTAGGATATCAGATTCCCATATATAAGCATGTGAAGGATTGAAGATCGAGTGGATGATGGACAAAACCACGAGCATAAGAATCTTCAAAATCCGGGGCAATCTTGGACATAAAACACAAAACATGAAACACGAGAAAGGAAGAGGCGAGCCTTCTCACATCACACTTATTCATACTAATATACTATTACTAAGGATAAGCATGGGTTTCCACCCACGAAGTGTTTGTTTTTGATAACCGAGTCATGGGCCTGAATTTAGTGGTCCATGGGGAAAGTTTGGAGATCCGGGACAACCATAGTTGGTATGTCTCCTCCAAAATAGTGTTTAAGTCTATGACCATTAACCTTGAAGTTTGGTTCGTCGGTTTCAGATAACTCGACGGTACCATAAGGGAAAACTTAAGCAATGGTGAATGGTTCGGTCCAGCGGGTTTTGAGCTTGCCCAAGAAAATCTTTAATCTAGAATTGAAGAGAAGAACTCGATCACCAACGTTGAAAATGCGGTTCTTAATCTTAGAGTCATGAATCCTCTTCGTTTTCTCTTTATATTTTAAAGAATTCTCGTAAGCTTGATCCCGGAGTTCATTTAATTCATTCATTTGAACTTTCTGGTGATCACCCACGGTCTTTAGGTCAAAATTACAATGCTTTAAGGCCCAATAATCCTTTTGTTCAAGTTCGATAGGAAGATGACAAGCCTTTCCGTACACAAGCTTATAAGGAGTGCACCCAAAGGAGGTCTTAAATGCAGTACGAAATGCCCATAAAGCATCATCTAACTTATCGGACCATGAAGCTCGATTTTCGCCTATGGTCCTTTCTAAAATACGTTTCAAACCACGATTTGAAACTTCCACTTGTCCACTCGTTTGTGGATGATATGCGGTAGAAAGATGGTGGGTAACTCTATACTTAAGCATGACCTTCACAAATTGGTCATTTCAAAAATGAGTACCGCGATCACTAATTATATCACGAGGAGTCCCAAATCAGGCAAAAAGAGATTTCTAGAATTTAACAACGATTCGGGCATCATTAGTGGGGAGCGCTTTTGCTTCAACCCATTTAGAAAAGTAGTCAACGGCCACAAGAATGTACTTGTTCCCTCGAGAAGACGGGAATGGTCCCATAAAGTCAATGCCCCACACGTCAAAGATCTCGCATACTTGAATTGCATTTTGAGGCATTTCTTCTTTTTGTGAGATTTTGCCTTGACGTTGACATGAGTCACATGAGTGCACCATGTCATGGGCATCGTGATAAATTGTCGGCCAATAGAAACCGGAATCAAAGACTTTCTTAGCGGTGTAGTTCGCACCATGATGTCCCTCGGTGGGTCCATTATGGCAAGCCGTGAAGATATCAATGGCTTCATGGCCGTGAACACATCGCCTAATCACTTGATCCTCACAAATCTTAAACAAGGAGGGGTCGTCCCAAATATAATGCTTTACGTCCTTAAAGAATTTCTTCTTTTGTGGGGACGACATCCCTTTTACTACAAAATTTCCCGCATGGAATTTGCAATGTCGGCAAACCATGGGGTACTAGAATCACCATGAAAAGTTATCATTCCGAGGGTCTCGAGAGGAAATGTTTCATTAATTTCCTTTTTCTCAAGATCACCTTGATGAGGATTTTCTAATCTAGATAAGTGGTCGGCCGCGAAATTCTTCGCTCCTTTTTTATCACGAATAATGACATCAAATTCTTAGAGTAGGAGAATCCCCCGGAGCAATCTCGGCTTAGAATCTTGGCTTACAAAGAGATACGGTGAGAGCGCCGAGTGAGGTCCGTATAGCACTATGTCATTGATAGACTAAAGTAAGGCCAAAAATTCTCGGAAAATGGGGGGGGGGTGGGGGGGGGCAAAGCTACACCACGGGCTAATAACTCTTTTTCCGTAGTTATGTAATGTGGCTGAGCATCCGTCATGGTCTTACGTGCATAGTGTAAGTGCTGAAAATGGTTTGGTCTTTCGTTGCCGTCAAGACTGCTCGGGGGCGGGTGGGGGGGGGGGGGGGGGGGGGGGGGGGGGGGGGGGGGGGGGAGGGGGGGGGGGGGGGGGGGGGGGGGGGGCAAGACCGCACCTACCACATAATTAGTAGCGTCACACATAATTTCAAATGGTAGGTCCCAATCGGGGGCAACTAAAATCAAGGCTTCGGTTAACTTCTTTTTAAGTATATTAAATGC
Source organism: Tanacetum coccineum (assembly GCA_026074375.1). NCBI lineage: Eukaryota > Viridiplantae > Streptophyta > Magnoliopsida > Asterales > Asteraceae > Tanacetum > Tanacetum coccineum. The sequence continues at coordinate 4,924 of BQNB010119494.1, forward strand.
TTTAATACATTCTTTTGAGAAGATGAAAGGGGTATCTTTTTCAAGAAGACGGGTCATCGGCCGGGTGATTTTAGAAAAATCTTGAATAAATTGATGATAGAACCCGTCGTGACATAAAAACTTCGAACACCTTTTACGGAAGTCGGATGAGGGAGTTTATCTATAACATCAACTTTAGCTCTGTCGACCTCAATCCCGGACTTTGAAATTTTATGGTCGAGGAAAATGCCCTCTTTAACCATGAAATGGCACTTCTCCCAATTTAGAACTAAGTTGGTGTCTTCGCACCGTTTTAGCATTTTGTCTAAATGGGAGAGGCATGAAGAGAAAGAATCCCCGAAGACTGAGAAATCGTCCATGAAGACCTCCATTGTTTCCTCGATCATATCGTGGAAAATGACCATCACGCACCTTTGGAACGTGCCCAGATCATTACATAAACCAGAAGGCATACGTCGGTAGGCAAGTGTCCCATAAGGGCAAGTGAAGGTGGTCTTCTCTTGGTCTTGCGGGTCAATAGGAATTTAAAAATATCCGGAAAATCCATCTAAAAAGCAATAGTATTCGTTCCCTGCTAAACGTTCTAGCACTTGATCCATGAAAGACAACGGGAAATGGTCTTTACGAGTGGCATCATTAAGCTTACGGTAATCAATACAAACATTCCATCCCGTAACTAACCTAGTAGGTATTAACTCATTATCTTCATTTTTAATTACGGTCATGCCACCCTTTTTAGGCACACAATGAACGGGGCTCACCCACGGACTATCGGAGATAGGGTAAATCAATCTGGCATCAAGGAGTTTGATAACTTCCTTTTTGATAACCTCATGAATTTTCGGATTCACCCTTCTTTGATGTTGAACCGCCGGTTTGAAGTCATCTTCCATTAAGTTCTTGTGAGTACAAAACTAGGGTTGATACCCTTAATGTCAGAAATTTTCCATGCGATGGCCCGTTTGTGTGACTTAAGAACCTTTAAAAGGGCGAAATTTTCTTCATTTTTAACTATTTAGAAATTATAATGGGTAATTTATCGGTTCCTTCTAAAAACGCGTATTCAAGATGAGAAGGTAAATCCTTAAGCTCAAGCCTCGGAGGATCATCAATAGAATATTTTATCGTTTTAAGTTCCTCAAAATTAAGTTCTTTCAGAGGGAGAGGAGATGATGGATCATCATTTAATAACTTCTCAAGTAGACGAATGTCTCCTTCCAGATCAAAGTCGGCATCATCAATTCCCGGTGGAATTGAATCACTTGATAGACAAGCTTCATTTAACGGGGTACTTCCTAATTCGAATAATTTTTCCTTATTACTTAGAAGACTCTTAAACGTAGAAGCAAACTTCGACATGTGAAGAAGAGAATCCGCGAAGCTAATATCGAAGTGTAATCTTTGAAAGATTTGAAGAAACTTCAACATTTGATTATTAGCTTTTTCACAGAGCTTTTGGTCGTTAAGCCTTGAATGATAAGGAATCAATGGTTTAGGATTAGGCTTTGGAGAAACTTCGGGTTCCGGAATAGGAACTTGGACAACCAAAGGTTGGACGTGTGCAGTACTTTCTGAACTTGTAGTTTGTACCTTGTCCTTTGTTGCCTCGGTTTCACGTTCCACTTCCTTTGGGAGAGAAGAAAGAGTGGGTGGAATCGTAGGTCCATCATAAGCAACACCACTTTCGGGGTGTTGTAATTAGCTTTTCACGTCACTCTGGGTTGCTCGGTTTTACTAGGTAATCTAGTGATCCCGAACCCAAGGGATTTTGCTTTTGCATAGTAAGATTAGTTAACATGTTCATTATTTGATTGTTTTGATTTTCTATCTTATTGGTTCTTGTATCAAGAGAAGATTTGAATTCATTCTGTAATTCCGTCTTCATATTAGTCATTTAAGTTTGCATGGCTCTCAAAGTAGCTTCATTACTTTTCATGTAGTTCGTTAACTCATTCGAAGGTCTAACTTGAGCTTGAAAATTTAGAGCTTGATAATTTTTGTTTCCTTGATTGAAGTTTTGCCCTCTTTCTTGATTGTTCGGAGCTTGATAATTTCCTTGATTTTGATTGTACCGATTGTAGTTGTGATTGTTTTGCACATTCAGAGGAGGAAAACTGGGTGGTCCCATTTGGTTACTAGTATGATAATTCGGGTCTCTTTGAGGACGGTATCCGTTACCTCCTTGATTGTAGGTCCCCGTGGCTGCAGAAGTATTAAAAGTGTTGTTATCGGTAGCAAGACACTCATAGTATAGATGCGGTCCACCACAAGTCACACAAGTCTCTTTTACGGCTTTTACGGAAGCTTGTTGATTAGCCTTGTTCATAAGCACTAATTCCTTAACGATGTTGGTGAGAGCGGTAATATCCGAAGAAGGAGATGAAGAAGAAGTAGTAGTACTCACTTTTGAAATAATCGGTTTGTTTCGTGAAGTACGTACTTTTGACTTATTCTCAATAATCGTCAAAGCATCTTGAGGAGTATGGTTCAAAAGATTACCTCCGGCGGCTGCATTTAAAGAATCCTGATCGGATTGTGTCAATTCATTGTAAAACATGTCGATTTGATGCAATTCTGAAAAACCGTAATGTGGGCATTTACGAAGAAGATCTTTAAAACGATCCCATGCCTCACTAAACGTTTCATCAAACTTTTGTTGAAAATTCGTGATATCGTTCTTGAGATTCGTAGTCTTCGAAGGAGGAAAGAAATAATTCACAAACTTAGAAACAAGATCTTCCCATGTAAGGATAGAACGAGGGGGTTCTTTTTCAAGCCAAATCTGGGCGGCCCCTCAAGAGAAAATGGGAAAAGCATCAACTTGATAGCGTTATGTGGAACATTCTTGTATTTAAGAGTAGAAGTGAACTTTTTAAACCAATGAATGTGAGCAAGAGGATCGTCCCTCTCAAAACCATGAAATTGGCTCGAAGTTACTAATTGAAGTAACCCGACTTTAAGCTTAAATTTTTTGGCAAGTATAGGAGGAAGAACAATAGCATCTCTGTAACCCTCGATGGGTGCTTGGAGTAATTCCGACATAGTACGCGTACCTGCCATAGTAGCAATGGGAGTCTCTACAATAGTTCGAAGCTCGGGTTCGACTATTTGCTTGGAAGGTCTACGATTATGTCGTTTCGGAATTGTGGAAGTTTCAACAATTAAATTCGATGAAGAGCGAGTGCGCATGCACTAACTAAAAAGAAAAATATTTTTTTTAAACCGATAGTCAAAAGTTCACGGTAACTCTCTAGAAAACGCACAAAGAAGCGGAGGAGCGGGTAAGCGCGAAGCGTTTTAAAAACCTTCTCCTTTCGGGTCGAAGTTCGTAGGATCAACCCTCCTTATACCTCTCTTATAGTTTGTTAATCTAAAGGTGAGCCGATTAAACAATTGACAAGGGACTAACAGAAAAGCCCTAAGGGCGCATTGGTAAGACTTGTGTGTTGTGTGAGGGAGGTCACAGGTTCGAGTACTGTGACCTACCTTTTTGGTAAAAACATCTTTTTTTATTTTTCTTTTGAAAAAGCTAAAAACTAAGTAAAAATAAGTAACTTTAACAAAGGGCTTATTACCAGAACTCACTAATAAGCTAGAAAAAGCTAATCAAAAGGTGACAGATTTGCTTATTTTGATTCTAAGACATTTAGCTTTTAGTAAAACTGTTTGGCTATTTAGGACTCAATAAGCAAATAAGAAAACAAATAAGCTAAAGACAGACCTAGACTTATACCTAATAAGCACTAAGGACTAAAAATAAGTAAAATAAAATAAGCAGAAAAGCAATTAGAAGCACTAAGACAATTGACTTAAAAAGAGGTTTTAAAGGACTATGACAAAACTTTAAGCTAATTTTAAAGGACTAATAAGCACAAGGATTAAGTTAAAAACCTCAGACAGATTAAGATTGAGACTTAATTAACACAAATAAGCCAGAGTTAAGAAAAACACCTAAAGAAATAAGCTATAAAGTAAAATGAAAATGACATTTTTAACTATTCTTGTTTTTGGCTTTTCTTTTAGAGGACAACTTGCAGACTAAAAATTAAGACTCAAAAAGGATTTTGACCAACTAAAAACTCATAACAGATGAACTTTATACTATAATAAGCTAATTTAAACAAAATTCAACCAAAGTAAAGCTAAAATCAAACCACAATCTTATCTGTAATATGAAACTTTTGAGAATCTATTCATAAGCTTTACTGTTTTTGATACTAAATTGTCTGAAAGACTCTTCCAAAGGTAAATAATTCAAAACAGATTTGAAATGATGCACATGAAACCTCTTTGAAGCATTTAAACCACATGTTAAGCATTCTTTTTACAAATCCAACAAATAAGCAGTTTTAGACACTTTTGAACTATCAGACTTTAGATTTTGATAAAACAAACTTAATTAACAAAACTAATCTAAAACTTATGAAAACTAGCATTAAGACTTAATAAGAGCTTATGGAAACTGACTTCAACACCAAAAATAGACTACATTATATTCTATCATTTTTAAACTACTTAACCCAAACACCCCTTTAACTCTTGAATTTTCATTTAAAAGCTAAAACAGATCTGAATAAGCTACAAATTACTTAAACAGATTAAGGACTATGATTATTGAAGACAACTAAGCAAACACTTTGGAAAAATAAGCACAAACTAATAAGCTAAATAATAAGCTATTTAGACCATTTTTGGACAAATAATATCAAAACTCTAATAAAACTAATCTAAACTATAACCTAAACTCATTTAGCCATAATAAGATAGAATGAGCACAAATAAGCAACAAAAATAAGCAGATAAGCAGTTTGATAAGCTGAACATGTAAATAAGCTAAAAATGAAATAAGAGATGTACCTTGATCCCAACTAAACAGGGATCTGAATTGCTCAAAAGAGCTTATCTACAAGCTCCAGCTTGTTGGAAACAAGTTGGTAAGCCCCATAAGCCCATCCATTTCTGGCTTATCTTGCACAATATCTTATTATGACTTTTTGAGTTAATTTGAAGTGAAAGGCTTATTCAGTTTAGGTTTTAAGAGAGCTGAACTGAATAAGCAGTAGCTTATATAGTAGAGAGAGCTTTTTGAGCTTATTAGCTTATTACTAAACACATTTTAACCATTTAGCTTAAAAGTAAAAAGCATAATTCAAACTTAATTAAAATGAAACTTGAAATTTTATTAATAATAAAGAGATTACACACTTTTGAAAAGGAAATTACATTAATTAAAAGACAATAAGCTGAACATTACACTAATAAGCTATTAAAAAGCTACACTAAAAACTACCCTCTTGATCACTGTGTGAGATCCTCTATTTATAGCAATAAGCAGAAGGTTCTAGGCCATGAGGATGAGCGTCCTTAGCTTCAATCCAAGCCCTTGATCTCTAACAACCTCCAAATCCATCTCTTTGAGCCCTTGGATTACTTCTACGTTTGTCTAACCAATGGGAGAGCATGGGATTGCCAACGTGGCTTAATGAGTGTCAGACGTGTCAGGGAGTGTCAGCTTCTAGAAGTAATGGTGTTTACCCTGGTTAATCGTTTAGTGAATTTTGAGAAGGATGATGAAGAGTAACAAAAGGGCGCGTTGATATCACTTTGACTGGATTAGGGTGTATGGGATTGGGCTTGGACTTATTTTATCTTGGGCCTGGATAGATTTAAAACTTGGTCTTGGGGTGTTAAATAAGGCTTAGGGGTTTAGGCTTAAATTCTTATCATACAATTGATAATGGGCTGACCCAGCCCATGAAATGGGTACGGGTTGGCCAATTAAAAATGAATACGCCTTTGACTTCGCTTTCTCACGCTCTTCCAATCTTGTGCTCGTTTTGCTTCGTTTTTGTCCCTTTTGATATATCCGATACCTGCACAATACAAATCAGAAAATACACATATACAATGCATTTTCTATGTATTTTTGGTAATTTAAGCTTATTTTACTAAATAAAAATGATATGTAAATAAACACATATCAGCTGCCGACCTAATTTACATGTTACCCATCTAATATAACTATAGTTATTTGTATCCTTTAATTCGTCTATACTTCGTGTGAGGCATTTTTGTAAAAACTCAAAGTATAAAACTATCGAGAACTAAATAAATCATCAACATCGCATTCTCATTCGCATGAACACAACAAGCCAAACTACAATACGTAACCATAAAATGTTTGACATATTAAACCAAAACTCCCCGCAGAGAAGCGCGGGCTTCCATACTTGTTCCTACTATTAGTATTAGTATTTTGTTATTTTAATAATAATATTTTGTTGCTTTAACGATTTTACGATTATTATTATTATTATTATTATTATTATTATTATTATTATTATTATTATTATTATTATTATTATTATTATTATATATTATTTTAATTAGAAATTTATAGGATTTACAAAAAATTAGAGGGAAGCCAAAACATCACTTTCATTATAATTTTATTATTTTTACATGAAATTAGTGAGAAGCTGAGATACTATCTGAGCCCTCACTCTTTTAACTACAATAAAGTTGATCCTACTAAAAATGTGAACAGCAGCACGTGCCCCGATGTCTAAAGCCACGAAGAACTTTCGGATCCACTTTAATAAGGTCACCGCATCCTTCTCAAGTTCCCCAAAAGAAGAGAATGAGAAGGCGAGAAAACCGTAGCCAATATCAGCGCATTTAGTCTCATACTTGATGCGTTTACGCTGTGCGGCATTACCCTGTGACCCGACACAAAATCAACCAGCCATGTTTGTGTCAAGGGCTAAGACCCTATCCAATCTACGCATACATCAAGCCCTCCATCTCACGAGTAAAGAAACATATTAGCCGGAAGTAAGGGTTTGTCCCGCCCTCTGACAAGCCCGATATCCATTTCTTTACCAGCTAAAATCCCTGATCTAAAACATATGTCGACAAGGATATCGCGTACAATGTTATCCTGATGTTTAATACCAATGATACAAACACATGATATAACATGGTCTCCATAAATATCCTAAACAATGATACAACATGGTCTACAAAAGAAAATAGAGAAACACCTAACCAATAACATAACACACACAGGTAAGTCCTACATTTCATAGTCTGTCGCAAACCCGAGATCAGAACCACCCTAAGTCAGTCAGAAGTGTGGTCCTCCATTTGAGACTTTCATAAAGCCATCTGTCGAGTATATAGGGAAAATTAGATCCAGGCGTTGAGTAACACGTGTGAAATATATATCTTTTAGTTTCTTCATGAGTTTGGGGGCAATGATCTCACTTGGATTACTCAAAAGGTCAATCTCCATTTTCGTATTAAAAGCACTCAATGCATTATCAAAGGTAGGCTCAAAATAACAATATCAGAATGTCAGAGCAACCAAGTCTATTGCTATTATTAGAATTAAAATATTCTGCTGACTGATTGTGCTTGCTATGATTGATTGTGCTTGCTCGTTATCAAAGGTAGGCCCAAGGCATTACTATTATTACTACTATTACTAGTACTATTACTTTTATTATTAGTATTATTATTATTAGTATTATGACTATTTGTATTATTAGTATTAGTATTATTATTAGTAGTAGTAGTAGTATTGGTATTTATATTCATATTAGTATTACTATTACGATTTTTAGATTTAATATATTTTGGTGATTGATTATGCTTGCTATGATTGATTGTGCTTGCTCGTTAAATCTAATAAAATCCCGTTTAAGTAGTTAAACATGTAATTAAATTCATTATTGGGAAGAAGAGACTAGATTTTATTAGTTTTTGCCGATATATTTTGTTGGTTTAAAATCGTTAAGTCTAATAAATCCTGTTTAATTAGTTAAACATGTAATCATATTCATTAATAGATGTTATATTAACAATTCACATATTTAAATTCTTAAATTAAAAGTATAAACACATATAAGAACATATATAACATGTATAACATGTATAAACAACATATCAATCATTATAAAGAAACTATTAATATATCAAACTGAACAGTTATTAAAACATATATAACGTGTCATTTTTAACGTATGTGTATTATAAATCTTTGAACTATTATTAAATAACTTTTTAATAACTTTTGTTTTTATAAAACAATCCTTATAATAACCTAGAATTATAATACTAGTTAAGATTATTTTAGAATTACCTAAAAAACGAGTCCAGTATGCTTCCATATTTGTCTGCCTTTTTGACCAGAATATTACCGGGTCACACCACTATACTTATTAATAATCTAAACCCCAATATATCCTTGTGAGATAGGTGAATTCTTTTGTGGCTCCTTCAATAATATTTAGCACAACCCAATTTCGTTTCTTACGGTGGACGTATATTGATTTGGTTGGAGATGTTATTTGGATAAAATTAAAATAATCTTAAAAAAGTGTAGAACTCCAGGAGATTATAAGGAAAGTAAAGACTTTTATTTATTCATGGTGGAAAACATTACAAAGTTGATATAAAAGTGCATGGAAAATGTAGTTGCATGGAAATTTGATTACAAATGCTTGGTAGGAACGATGCCTTTTTTTTATTACAAACCAAGCATTACTTATACTACATGTTGTTAAGCCTCATATCTTTATTACTTCACACATGATCTTCAAGAATTTGACATGTGTATTTAGCGGTCTTTAACTCTTCAGAAGTGTATCTTGTGAAGCTTAGTCATTTTGTGGAGAGATACACATATCTTGCATCCTTGAGAACTTTAGATCTATATATATATATATATATATATATATATATATATATATATATATATATATATATATATATATATATATATATAATGGTCATCTAATATGGTCTTTTAGAGATGGGTTAATATATACGGAGGTTACTAAAGTTTACAAAAATGTACGCCTAAGTAACTAGAATTTCATTTTGTTCACTGGGGTTACTAAAAGTATGAAACATGACTTTGAGGTTACTAAAGTTAGGAAAATATACGTAAAAATCACTTAACTTGTAAAAACGCAACATTTATGTTACTTAACTTATCAAAAAATATGTATTCAGGTTACTCGAATAACACTGAAATTATAGTGAGGTATGCTTCTTATAAGTTTAGTAACCTCAATGAAAAAATGAAACTTTAGTTACTTAGGCGAACATTTTTGTAAACTTTAGTAACCTTCGTATATATTAACCCTTTAAAGATTAATAAAAATCTCTAATTATATCTTTAATCATCAGGGATTATGGTTACTTTTTTGTTCTTTGAATAGGCCGGATATATATCTCCTCCTTCATTTACTTGATCGCTTTGTATACAAAATCTGTTATGATCCTCAGGACTACATTTTATTATACCTCTTTCTATCATTTTCATCCTTTGTTGAAGATAGGTTATTTCTTCTGGGGGTGATTTCTTTGCCGGAGTAACCATTATTTGGAAGAAGAGACTTTCTCCTCCATAAGTTCTAAAATCTCTTTTACGGGTTATCTCTTTTGCTAGTAAAATTATTCTTAGTCCAATAGCTCTCCTAATGCATATCCCTTCTTTATAAAAACCAGAAAATGGTTTTCTTAATGTCTTCATTTTGTTCTCTATATTCTTCTTTTACCAGCTGTATGAAATGATATGCTGGATACCCGTAATTATCATGAAAATCTTGCCAGCTGACAGGAATTGTAACATCAATTGATCTTTGTAATTGATCATCAGGTTTTCTTTGTAATTGATCTTTATAAAAACCAGAAAATGGTTTTCTTAATGTCTTCATTTTGTTCTCTTTATTCTTATTTTACCAGCTGTATGAAATGATATGATGGATACCCGTAATTATCATGAAAATCTTGCCAGCTAACAGGAATTGTAACATCAATTGATCTTTGTAATTGATCAACAGGTTATTTCTATAACATTCTTTAATTGAATTTTGTAACCATATCAGCATTTTTGATACTTCAGAGAAATCTAGAGCTGTAAGGTAAATCGAATTTATATCTCCAAACTCGTGCCAATATCTAATTTCGTCGATGTTGGAACCCTATATAAAATTATTCTAGGGTATACACCCCTGAAATTAACAAATCTTGTACCTGTTGACGAAAGAATATATAACTCTTTCATTGTTAAGGTTTGTAGCTCAACAGGATCTTGAATAATTGGATTTTAGATAATTTTTTCAAAACTTGAAGTTTTATCTGATTAAGCTCTGAAGGAATATGATTTCTTTACCTCGATTTATTCTTTTTTTCAAAAATTATATCCATCATTTTCTCATAAGAAGAACAAGATGGGATATCAGTTTTACCATAATTTGCTTTTACCAAGGCCCTCATTTGAAGGCTGGGAATTTTATAGTTGCTAGCATTCGCTACTATCGTCATACATTGCCTTTTAAATATATCCTTTAATAGTAATATATTTTCTGGAACGACTCCAACTATATTCATTAGTTCTGCCATATCTTAAGCAATATCCTTCATTTCTCTTACGAATATATCCATGCGACTAAGCAGTATATCAAGATCTTCAGCGATCTTTTTCATCTCTGGTCAAGAAATCTGCTAAAACATTTTTTTCATATTTAATAAGTTCAATATAAAAACTATATTCGGATATGATGTGTTGTCATATAGGTTGTATTTATTAATTATCAAGTTTTAAATTTATATTTTGCAGACTTTACCTAAAATAACACTTTAACGGGCAGTGTACCCGGTCAGATGGAGTTACGTGGTAAGTAGGGTGTCGATCACTAAGAGCGAGAACTAATCTTTTATTTTATTAATATTTTGGTTAACTAAACTAAGTTAATTTAAATTACTTAAATTCTATTTTATGTTAAACTTATGCTAAACCTATGTTAATCCAAATTCTAATGGACAAAAGGGGGGGGGGTTTCAGCCTGAGAGACTGGCACAGGTTTGTGGTGACTTAGATCTACTTAAGACATAATAACACACGTAAGCAGACAAACAAAAGATAGAAGAGCGGTCTAGCCAAATATAAGAAAATTGTATTAACCATAATTAATCCAATTAGAATGTTGGTTTGTTTATTTTGTGCAATGAATACTTATCTCGAGGCGGCATATCATTCTTAAGACTTAGGCGTTACTTCTTCCTAAGACCTAGACACGTAGAATTCTGTCACAATTAAACGCATCCTCATAAAGCATCCTATTTACTGATTATAATCTATCTTAGGGGTTAAAGCAATGTTGGCTCATGGAGACTTTACCCACTTACTGCTTAATGGCAATTTATATACTAGTAGTCCACTGGCCAAGTCTTTACTAATTGATTAAGAATGTACTCGTTGATCCTAAGGGTCACCTGCCGGTCCAACTAAGCTCACTAATCTAAAGGTGAAGATAGGTCATTATTTGTGATCCTATTGGCCTAGATATATAAATCACTATATGGAGAGCCATCCCGACATCTAGCTAACTTGGTCCGTATCACTAGATTCTGTTGAATGATAGGTCGCATACAAAAGCACGTAAACAGGTATAAATTGATAAACATAAACAAGCAATCAACGATAAATTAAGCATTCGATATAAACAAACCAAATATTCAGATCTTCATAATAATGGCTAATACCCAAGGGTAATAGCCCTCAAACGTAATAATCAATACAAGAGTAATAATCCAACCAAGTTAAACTAACCGAGTTAAACGAATGACACCAAAAATCGAACGATTACTAGAGTATAGGAGATTATAAAGTATTTCCTATGGAGTAGGGACCATGTTCGATATCTTCCAGAATATTTTATTACTTTAAATTGAATACGGCGTATAGACTCCTTCTGAATACGACGTATTGATCTTTATTCCTTCGTGGTCCTTTGTGAAGTGCAGGCACAGATACGTCGTATCTTCCTTGATGGATACGGCGTATAGGATGTCAGAGTTAGTATCTTCAAATGTCTTCGTTTAAGCTTCAGAATGCGTGCCTTTTTGCTAATATTTACCAAGTACTCTATAATTACTGCAATCCTCAAATACAAACGATTAAGTAAAAATTATTGCAATACATATACAAAATGGGTTATTTACATAGGATAAATGATGCTATAAAAGTGACGTTATTTGATGTCATCAAATATCTCCCCACTTGAATCCTACTTATCCTCAAGTAGCCTTTAGAAGTTTATGAAAATGTATCCCTAAGGATTTTTCCATTAAGCATTTATTTGATCAATTATAAGTACACAACCAAACACCTCACGAAATAGGAAGATAAAAATGCTCAAATCACTCAACTAATCTATGTGGTAAATGGATATACTTCGCTCATGTTTTGCACTCTTTGGTCGTGACGAGTATTCTTATCATAGAGCTTGCAAGGAGTACCTCACTATACAACACTTAGAGCTAAGGAGTAACAAGTTTATAAAGGTAAAATAGGTTTTTATAATAAGGCTTAGGGTTGATCATTCTAACAATCTTTCACCAAAAGTACCACACCAACAAGGCAGCTGAATCACGCATACATGCCGTAACGACGGAATAGACATGTGTGTTCGATCATATACTCATTCGAGTTTAACCAAGGGTTAGGATGAAGAATGATATAGGGTGTGGATCTTCTAACTTTCACCAAAAGTAATAAACCAACAAGGCAGTTGAATCACGCATACATGGCCGTAACGACGGAATAGACATGCATGACTCGATCACATCCTCATTCGAGTAAAACCCAAGGTTAATGAGTAGGAAAGGAAATAAATTGTTGTTAAATAAAATTCACGAAAAATAGTTTAGTCCAACAAGATAAGGTACTCAATTGCATTGACATACTCTTTTCCTGACCGTTACCTTGATTAAGACTCAAAATATTTACTAATCGTCCTTGATCATAGATCAAAAACAACCTAAGTTGGCTTTCCCGTAACGGTCAACTTCCCAATCATCCATACTTTACATACTTTTACAAAATCAAGTGGAGATATCTACCACTTTATACAAAAGACTTATCATCGTTCAGTTATAAACCATCCATCAACGAATATCGATCCTTTTTAAATAATTCCTATGATTTTAAGCTTTAACGATCCGACTATCTTCAAACATTCCTCCTCTTTTCTTGTTGCGATTTTTCTAATTTTTTCGATTTTTTTAATTAACTTCAAATCTCGGTGCTATTTTCTTCTTCTACATGGATCTTAACTATATTGCGGATATTTCTTCAAGATTCTTTGTCTTAACGTATCTATAATTGTGATGGTAGTAAAAATACATGAGTTTTGACTACTCTTTACATTTCCATTGCAATGTACAAATTTCCCAACCTACATACTAGATATAGAAATTATACCACAAGACTCGGGAAATTAAATACTTTAACTTTAAGCAATAGCAAATAAATATAATTGACTTAATCTTACAGGGTTAGGCTAGAGGTTGTAAAGTGTGAACTGATAAAAATTGTTGGTTGTTTTTCCTAAAGGGTTGGTTCACAGGTTTTCTTACTTGGCGGTTATCTTACTCATTAAAATGAGAGTTAAACTAATGCGGTTTATATGGAGTGTGAACTAACAGTGTAGTTAGTTTTTTAAACAAAACATATAAAGGCTTTTTGGGTGCTAAATCCTTGAATTATTACCAATTGAGAAACAAGTTACTCCTTCTAAATTCATATGTAATAGTTATTCGTTGTCGTCGAATAGATGATTACCAAGCAGGTATAAAGTCTACGCAACTCCCGCCACAAGTTTTGTGGAATTTGGGTAAACATTTGGAAACATATAAGGCTGAATTTTTATAATATCTAATAAGGGTTATGTGTGCAGGTTATGTAACTAGTAATTTCACAAAAGTATGCTTTGAGAAAAAAAAATTAAGCATAATTTAAGCGATTTAATGTGAAAAATAGGACAACCAACATTCTAATTCCCATCCCCCCGCTTAAATTATACAACGTCCTCGTTGTATAGAGAAAACATTAAAACGAGAAATTAAAAGAATTAGAACGAGAAACTCCCCTGATGTTTTGCTCGGTAGATTCTCCAAGTTGAGTTTATGATCAAGAATGTGTGTTGTAAATGTGTCTGAATACCATCATGACTACAACACATATAGGATTCCAGATGATTGATACTTCACCAACTTTGTCAATTTCTTTTCCAGCGAGGTCCTACGCAAAATATAGGAAAAACATGCAAAATCCTATCTCGGGTATCCTACGGTTAATGAATAATAAAAACAATAAACTGTACAGGGACCAACACGCTATATCCATAAACTGGAATACGCTGTATGGAGAAACCTGTAAAAAGTATCAATACGGGTCAGTCTGTTGAATTCGCCATATCATGTGCATGAATACGCCGTATAGACAGAACTGACAATAAAGTTTTTATGTAGAAAAATAAAGGACTGATAACGTCTAGACATTCAATACGCCATATGATATGGAGTGGATACGCCGTATTGATGTCTAGTAAGACAGTCTTGATAAAAATAAATAACATTCCGGGTTGTCTCCTAAGAAGCAGTTTTCTTTCAGCTAGTCTTTAAGTTAAACTTTTTCTTCAGCATCATTTACTCGGCGCATGTTACCATTCATCCTTCGTCCATCATGCGAAAGATTTCTTGGTGTGCGTAGATTGACTCTTTTCTTGTACTTGTTAAATCATCATATTCGTTTTCTTTTACATCAACATACTCTTCGTCTTCCCCGAATGAATACTTGATTATCTCAAATCTTCTTATATTGCAAACTGGCCGCTCTTGATCATCAAACAATTCACATCTTTCTTCATCTTCATGTTCCATCTCATACTCACTTTCTTTATTATCACGGTTGGTATTCTCCAACTTGTCCCATCTTTTCCAACCATTACTATGTAATTCATCATCATCGTCAATCATTCCTTCCATGATGGCTTTATTTTTTAAAGCTTCGTCTTTAAGTTTTCCATCCTTCAAAGCTTCAAACCATTCTAAATCTTGGTAACAGAGTGTGCTTCTGTTAGGATTATGAAAAAGACTCGGTCACCCCCGTGTATTGTTTAGTATAGCAAAGCTCGTAGTTAGAAAGTAAGCATATGACTAGTAGTATTGGGCCGGGCCTTTAGCCCACTTGTAAGCCCATACCCAAGCCCATAGAGCTTACAAACACATGTATATAAACCCCCTTCCAGCCATTGGAAGGGGTTGGTTGTTCATTTAGTGATAATACATTATCTTGCACTTTCTCTCTCTAGAAATATCACTTTCTCTCTCTAAGATTAAGTAGCCAACCCATCATCTCTTGCTTGTGTTATGATATCATGTATACTACAATTGGTATCAGAGCACATAGGATGATTAGTTAGATTGTGTGTACGTTTCCTTGGTTAGTTTAGATCAAAAGTTTGGTTTTTGAGGGTTTATGGTCTTATTTTTGACACTCTTTGATTTTCATGTTTGTGATGTTAAAGTTAGTGTTGTTATAGTTGTTATAACCTTCTAGGACCAAGTTGTGCAAAAGAAACCAAGTGAAAACGTTCAAAAGGGTGATTTTTAGGTGTTTTTAGGTGAAAAAGTTCGTATTTTTCTTCGTTGCGTTTTGACCTTCTGAGACATTCTTGGTTGCGTTTTGGTGAAGAAAGTACATTGCGTTTTGTCGTGTTGTATAGTACTATTGTACTGCGTTTTGTCTTATTAGAGGTTGCGTTTTGATCATTGCGTTTTGACTACAGGTTGCGTTTTGAAGACTTTCGTTGCGTTTTGACTAGGGGAGACTCTGCCCAAGTTTTTAATCGATTGCGTTTTGATCAAGATTCTTCTTTGCGTTTTGATCAAGACTCGTCATTGCGTTTTGATCAAGATTATTCTTTGCGTTTTGATCAAGACTCGTCATTGCGTTTTGATCAAGATTCTTCTTTGCGTTTTGATCAAGACTCGTCATTGCGTTTTGATCAAGATTCTTCATTGCG
>BQNB010119495.1:6432-20804 GCA_026074375.1 Tanacetum coccineum
TTGAGCTTGTATCCTTCCATGTTCTTTAGGTAAGTACACATTATCTTTCTCTGTTGAGCTTTTGTTGGTGGTTTGTTTCTTTTCTCTTCTACTCTTTTAGCTGCAAAATGCTTTCTTCCTTTCTCTAAGAGTTGTTGAAATAATGTAGCCTTTTCTTTAACAGACAACTCTTCTTGTTCTTGTGCTTGCAATTTTTAGCCAATTGATGATCAGCATCAATCTTTGCCTGTATATCATCCCATGTTTCAATCAAGGCAATATTGGCTTCTTTTTCTTTTTTAGCTTTCTCTCTTGCAAGTCTTTCTTCATCATCAAATTCAGCTTGTAATTTTTAAAGAAGTTTCTTCATCACGCCTGATTTGATCTTTCTTCTTCATATGCTTTACAGGTTCTATCAATATCCCTTCACCTTTGTCCTATGATTGTTGTGAAGATAGTTGTGAAGATATTGTTGTTATAGATTCACCTAGTTCTTGTATAACAACCCCTTTCTCCTTGGGTTTTATACTTTTTATTTCCATAAGTACTTGAGCCAAAGTAATATCATCAACAGTTGTAATTGTAGCAGTAGTTGTTGTAGCAGCACTAACAGTTGTTGCATCACCAACAATACTAATTACATTACCAGCAGCACTAACTTCAGCTACTTCTTCAACAACATTAACTTCATCATATTGTTTATTAGCAGCAACTTCTTGTCCTGCAACAAACACTTCCTCACCATATAAAACATTCACATCAAACATCTCTTCATCTACATTTTGAACACTAACCAAGTTAATTTCTTAATATGTATCAATAGCATCAATCCTCTCCTGTTTGGATGCATCCTCACCTAAACTTTCTTCATTATCATAGGATTCTACCCTAGCAGTCAAACCAACTGTATATAATCTCTTCATTTTATGAGTTCTTGACCTATATTTATTTTCAAGCTTCTTGACCCTCCTTTTCAAACTAGCAATCTCATTATGTTGAGTGGTCTTTGTTTTCTCCAAATCAAGAACCATGTTTTGTAAAGTGGTACATAGTGCCATCAATTCATCAAGTTTAAGTCTATCCTCATCACTTCGAAGTGTGTTACCTCTTGCGAGTAGTGAATCATTGATATGTTTAGATACATTCACAACTCTTGTTTTTAGAAATAATATCCCTCCATCCGTTTTCTTCAACCTACCTCCTGGACCATACCACTTGAAGTAATACCCAGAGGGAACAAGGACTCATTAAGGAGTTGCTTGTTTTGCTTTTGGTCCTTATTGTGTTACCACTGTCTTGCTCTGCCTTCAAAGCTAGAAGCAGTAGTGACAACGCCTCCCCCAAACAGTCACCCAAACTCTGTTATGGACAACACTCATCTGCATGCACTTCTAGTAGGATCACTAGACTGTTGGTACTCATGAGTGTCCTTTCTAGGTTTCCTATGTTTTTGTGTCTTTGGAGTTTGATTTATGATGGTTGAAAAGATGGTGGGTGTCGTGATGGGGAATCAGTTGGATTTAGATGAACCTAGTTCACCTATTTGTGATTTGATTTTGTACACCATTGGTTGGAAATAAAGGTGTTTACTCTACCCAGAAAAACTTTGCCTACCTTTCTCATATTTGCAAACTCTCTTCTTTTTAGTAGGATAGGTTGGTCAAATAATAAATTCTCGTTTATTGAGTTGACAGATCAACAATTTTGTTCAAAAACCACTTGCACAACACCTCTGAATACAGAAAACTTTTGCAACAAATTATCCAAGTTCTAACCATACTTTTAAAAATGAATTTTCGAAAAGTTTGGAATTTCTGATTTGTACTAAACAGAAACAAATGTGCAGATGTCTAGTGCTACTAAATTCATTCGCATGCAGTAATCTCATAGGGAACTTAGACATTGTAAAAATGTATAGAAATTAGAACAATTTCATTGTAGGGAAAAGAATGGTTTATAGAAAGGAGATACGCTTTGTGAAATTTTCCCTTTTTCCCTTCATACCCCATCATGTAATTGTTGTTCAAAAATGGTAGAAATTTAGAGTAAACTACAACACCTTCCTCTTCTTGCTCTAGTTATGAAATCTCTTCTAACAGATGCTTCAGTGATGATATCTTTCTTGCCATCACTATGGGGCCCATTAACAGTGATTCCCCATGCTGATAGTTTTGACCTTACAGTAGACTAGAACTATTCGATGCAAGAAGTTATATACTGTAAGATTAATGGGTAATGCTTAACTTACAGGGTGTGCAGTTTAAAAATCCGTAAGTTTTCCAAACCCCATCACTCTCTGTGGGTTTCAGACAAAAATGCGACCATAGTTATGAGTATCCAAAAAACTTTAGAGTCCGTCATTTATAGTTAGTTTTGATTGATGGATAACAAATAATTGAGTTTAAGGGTTTGTAGATTAGAGATATATAATTTGAAAGAGTGAAATTTGATTACAGGATCGATGAACCCTTCATCGAAGTAATTTATGAAAAACCCTCATACATCGGGGGTGGGGGGGGGGGGGGGGGGGGGGGGGGGGGGGGGGGGCCACCCCCCCCAAGGAAGGAGGGGGGATAATCTGTCTTAACAAGAAGCCCAAAAAGGAGGAAAAAATTTAAAACAAAAAATGAGGGGAGGTGAGATAAGATATGTTGTTAAATGAGTTTGGGTGAAGTGATAAATGATGGTTAGGGGTGATAATATGGTTAGAAGTTGGAATGATTTTAGGTGAATTATTGATTTAAGTTATAGTTAGGGGTGGAATAAAAATTTGTGAAGTTATAATTTTAAATATTATTAGCGAGTTGGGTGATATTGATACAAGATTTGTAAGTATTTATTTATACATTTTAGAGTATTTCTTAAAATTGTAAACACATATAATAAAAGACAATTTTATGTTTAAGATAAAAGAATCTCAAAATTTTTTTAATGACAATGAATAATAGTACTATTCATACAAAACTCCTACAAAAACATAAAAGATTAAAAGACTTTAAAGATTAGGCAATTGCAATACTAAACAATCAAATATTGAAATCGTACTTACATCAAAACTTTGGTAATCATATCGCAACATTCTTGTCAGATGGATTTTGAACCATTTAATCAATCTCTATCATTGCAATCTCCTAATAAAATGAGATGTCTAAGAGTCTCTATATGTATTGTTTATTTTAATAGAAAAATAGGATTTTAATTATGTCTAAATATACTGTTATTGTCAATAAAGATTTTGGCATGCAATAAAATTGTACCATAATCAAGTAGATTAGATTTCTGAATCAAAGCATGTCCCACAACAACGTGAGAATCCATATACTCAGCTTCTGTTATGAAATTTGCAACACATTTTGTTTCTTTCTTGCACTTCAATTGATATTTAATCTACATCCAAGGAATTTGCACAACCCCTATTGGTAAACTTCCTATCCAACTTGCTCTAGCATAATCACTATCATGAGGTATGCTACCAAATCAATAAGGAGATCTTTTGGATAACCAAATGGCCCAAATTTGGTTGACCTTTTAATACCATAGCAAATCCTTGTTCACAGGCACTACACAAATAAACCTGATTATGTCAGGATCTATGAAGATGTAATACATCAATGAATCAATCATTGACACCTAGACATAAAACTCCCACTTCTTCACCATATCATCATTGATCATAGGCTTTTTGAATTTAACATTGGTGTATTCTTTATGTCAGTCTTTGACTTTTGTAAACCCGAATTTATCAAAATTTCTATCAACATATTTAACTTTGACTAATAAATATGCCATCCTATTCATCTTTCTGCTTCACTTGTAATCCAAGAAGAATGTATTTTCTCCCATAGAACGACATTTGAAATTCTCATGCATTTTGGGAATTTTTCAACTTCTTAAATGCCCCATGCATAGCTCCATCTTGATAAACCCAAAGATGATATCATTTACATAAACTCTTAGACCCAAGCAAAATAAATCACGTTTGTGTCATTTGATGAATAAGGTCTTGTCAATTTTCCCTCATTGAAACCCATTGTCTAACAGACATAATGTTGACAATGTACATACCAAGCAATAGGAGCTTGATGTTATTCCATACAACTGCTTTTCACCATTGTATACTTTAATTAGGAAACGTATGATCTTCAAATCCTGGTGTTAGGAACATACATATACCTCTTCTATAAATCTTCTCGCAGGAAGAGAAAAACACTTTTCTTTAACATCATTTGATACACCACAAAATCCTTTAAATGAAGCATAAGCTATAAATACTCTAATTGCTTCAAGTCGTGCAACAGGGGCAAAAGATTTCATCATAGTCAATCCCTTCTCTCTTTGTGTATAGTCCGTTGAGCAACCAATCCTTGCTTTATATTCTTATCACAATTCCCCCTTCATCCTTTTTATTCTTGAAAACCATTTAGATCGTATAGGCCCTTTTTCTATTTCTGTGTAAAATCCACTAAGAGTCCCAAACTTCTTGAAACTAGAATTATAGAAGCTATTCCTGCATAGCCTCTACCATCCCCCCCCCTTTGGATCCTTCAAAATGCATGAATTACCTTGACTTTAAGTTCTCACTATTCTCCTGTTATGAAAAAGCTAGCACACAATAACAAGCAGTTTTGAAGATCTTTATGGTTTGTTATTTGTTGAATAGTACTAACAAACCCATGTTCCTCTAAATTCTTTGACATCTTTCTTGTTTGTGTAGCTGATTGCAAATCTCCAATCACTTGATTAAGAGGATGATCTTTATGAATTCTTGTAGTTAGAATAAGACTGACTTGGATTGTTGTATCTAAATTGTTTATGTCAGCCACTGCACCATCATCTTCATCATCTCTTGAGAAGTCAAATATGCTATAATCTTCCAAAGCAGGCATATTTGGATCAAACGAAAGTTCAATGCTTTTTTTTCCACCAACAACATTAACCTTATTTGTGCTAGCAGCATTAACATTGTTAGTGCAGTTAACATTATCTTCCTTCTCTTGATCATTACTTTTACTTTCTTTTCTTGGATCTTCATCAACCTTATTTACATCATCACTTGAAGGTTTGGATCCACCATCATGAGAACTCTTTGGATCTTAGGAATATGGTGGATCAGCAGTCTATACTTAGTGTGTAGCATCAATCAATAATACTTTGACAGGAATTACTGTATCTCCTCATTCAGCTTGACCTTCATTATTACTATGCTTTTTGTGATCTGCAAAACCATTAGGACTATGTACCGATTGCCTCAATTGAGGCTTCATCAATTCATTGTTCTTGTTAGTTGGCATTCAATATCAAATAAGTCAATCTGGTCCGATTATACCTACAGCAGTTAGGTTACGAGTTTTACTAAACCTAATATGCAAGTTTTCTTCTACTATCCTTGTTCTACTATTGAATACTTTAAAGGCTTTACTATTCAAAGAATATCCAACAAAGAAACCTTTATCAACCTTACCATCAAATTAGCCTAAATGATCTCTACTGGTATTGAGATGGAAACAAGGATCCTCCCAATGTGTCTCAATAAAACTTAGTTGGTGTTCTACTAATGAAAAAATTTCAAACTGGGGTCATTGTTATGAGGCATTAACTAACTAGCACTCTATTTTGCACATAGCAAGTAGTATTAACTGCTTCTCTATCTAAAACAGTAAGTTGGAACTCTGCATCGAATCAAACTAGCATATCCAAGCAGCCATTCTCAATATAGTGTCTATTACTCCTCTCTCAAGCAATTCCTATTTTGTTATAGAGGAGTCTAGCTACACTAAATTGTCATAAAATACCCTTCATTCACAAAACTGATTCATTTCTCTGTTTTTGAACTCAGTTCCATTATCACATCTAATTACCTTAACCTTGTGATCTACTAGATTTTCTATCCTAGTTCTAAAGGACTTAAGAATCACTAGTCTCATCCTTATAGCTAGAAAGAAAACCCATGTAAATCGAACTGTCATCATCAGTGACAACTAGGCAATACATCTTTCTTCATAACGCTTTTTACAAATGTTAGAACCAAACAAGTCTAATGTAACAATATGTAAAGGACTGTACTGTCAGTGAGTTCTCTGTTTTAACACTTACAAAGGGCTTTGTAGCTGCTGTTCCCTTTTCAAAGCAACACAAGATTCATTATAGACCAAGAACACTTACCTAGAGGATGAAACAACGTAAGGGGTTAGAGTAGACCATTTAACTTCACTAAGGATGATGCAAGCTCGCCTTTTCGAAGAGAAATGAAGTTAAACTCCAAGGACATACCCTTTTTGTTTAGACAAAAGGTGGAGAAGAGTGTAAACGGAGAAGGTAATGTAAAGGTAGTACGGGGATACAAGTAACTTTAACATTTACTATATATTACGTTTACATATTTTGTCATCAACAAAACGGAGGAGATTGTTAGTGCAAATATTACGGTATTTAATCTACACAGTCTCGTTTATTTTGTTGATGACAAACATGTAACTTGTAATACATAACGTAAATTGTAAAGCTACTTGTAATTATATTTTGTGTCAATATACATCAACACATCTCCACGTCTTGATTCCTCGTATGTTACAACACAGGTTCATACATGTTTGTTATGTTGCATTATGATCAAACCTCATTTCACACTTTGCATATTTTTAAACACAAGTAACTTAAATTTTAAGAATATATACATTTTACTTTAACACATTTTTTTAAAAGAAAAAAGCTTGTAATTTTACCTCATCCATGACATCACCATATCTTACCAAATCTGGAAAAATCTCTCCAAGATTGCATAAGATCTTTCATGATTTTGCAAATCAAAATTTGGATTTTGTTACTGTCGGCCGGTTCTGTCGGTTCCCTTTGATTTACAAGCCGGTTCCATTGGTGAATAGTAGGTTGTTCTGTTCAGCTTTTCCTATAAATAGAGGAGCCTTTTCAATATGTTTTTCACCACTTTTCACACACTTTTTCCACCATTTTCACTCATTTATATTTGTAGGTTTTCATTTTAAACACCCCATGTTTATATGATCATAATGCTTCTAACACTCATCTTGTTGTAAGCATACTTTCATGATGATTCGCCAAATCAAGCCTTGAAGATCATGCCATTTCCACCCACCACAAAGCATACATATATGTAGATCTATGACTTGAATTCCTTTTCGTATAAATATAAATATAAATAAATATATAAATATAAATACGTAAGGATAAAAATCAAATAGTATGTATTCCAAGAGGCTTTTAAAAGATTCGTTTTTATCCAAAGCATAATCCCTCAAAACCTACCCGGAGTCGTAATCCCATCAAGGTGCAAATTGAAAATCGAAGACGTTTGTGATCGTGCGTTTAAATGGGATTAAGAAGATTTTTGGTTTTGGAAACTAATTTTACAATTAAAATGAAAAAACGAGTAAAGAAAACCTAAAAACGAAAGCTAAAAGCGATTTAAACTT
The DNA here is from genome assembly GCA_026074375.1 of Tanacetum coccineum. Lineage (NCBI taxonomy): Eukaryota > Viridiplantae > Streptophyta > Magnoliopsida > Asterales > Asteraceae > Tanacetum > Tanacetum coccineum. Next base: position 13,860 of record BQNB010119495.1, read on the forward strand.
AAAAACGAGAACGGGGTTCGAAACCCGTTCTTTAAAAATCAATTTTTTACAAAAATAACCCTACGAGTGCAAAACTATTTTTCGTAGGTGCAAAATGATAAAAGAAAATTTTGAAAAAAAGAATTATATTTTTTTGAATTTTTAATAATTTTTTATGAATTAAAAACGATTTTAAAAATAAAAATTAATTAGAAATATTAAACTTAAATGGAAAATTCCGAAAAAATAAGGAAAAGTACTTTAAGATGTGCTGAATGCAAGAAAAATAAAAGGAAGTTACCAGCTTATTTGAATAAGCTAGTAATATGCTAAAATGAGCTTATAGGCTTAAAAGGCTAAATCACTATATTAAATAAATAATGCAAACATAGAATGAAAAAGACCCAAGGGCGACTTGTTAGCAGAGAGTGTGTGTGAGGCGTTGGTATGAAAGGGGGAGGTCTGGGGTTCGAGCCTGGGCCTCTCCTTTTTGATAAAAAAATATTTTTTTTAAACTTATAAACCTGACAAAAATAAGCGAAATTAAAAAAGCAACTTTTTATGAAAAGTTAAAATAAGCTGTAAAAATAAGCAACAAAGAGGGTAGTTTGCTTATTATTACACTAAGGCAATAGAAGCTAGTCTGCTAAGCCACTAGAGACAAATTAAGCTAAGGGGACTCAAAGTTAAGCTAAAACAAATAAGTTATGACACCTATTAAGCAAGTCTACACTAAAATAAGCAATTAAAAACAAGCAGATAAGCAAAAATAAGCCAATAAGCAAAGGGCCAAAAATAGCATACACAGCAGCCTATGGGACAATCTTGGGGCTTATTTTTAAGCAACTATAAAGATCCTTATGAAGATTCAGCTTATATCACCTTAAAGCCTAGCTAATGGGCTATCTAAAACTGCAAAGAAAAGTGAGTTTGAATAAAAAATAAGCAGACAAAAAGAGCTATGAAAATGGCTGTCACAAACAGCATATGCTGATGTGGATTTTGAATAAGATAATGGGTTGTTTTGCAGCCTATAAATAAGTAAGCAAATAAGCTCAAAAATAAATGACAAGTAAAAACATATGGACACAAGCTCTTAATGAGCTTGTGCACCAATTTTCAAAGGCTAAAAACTATTTTAAGGATCTGATAATTAGGTTTGAAAAAGGGGCTCTTAATACTTGAAAACACTTAATAGAAATGACAGATTTAAAAAAAACACAAAAGTAGACTCAAAGGTAAATTAACCTACTGCATTGACACTAATAAAAGACACAAAAACAAGCTCAAAAAATAATCTTGGAAAGCCTTAATCAAATAAGCCCCTTGGGACTGTTTTTGTTACCAACAATTTTAAAGGGCAAATAGGAAAACTCAAAAATAAACTTTTAAAACTAAACCACTTTTAAAAACAGCTTACAAACCACTTAAATATGCTAGCCAAAAGAAACCAAGGTGACCCAATAGGTTTTGAACCTAAAATGACCGACTTTGGATCTTGACCCAAACACCCCTTAAGTTTTTCAAAGTTAATTTTAAAACAGTTTCACAAAGATTTAAACAAGGAAGTTTGAAAACAGATAAAAAGTAAACACTAATGAGCAATAATAAACAAAAAGCACAAAGTAATAAGCACTTAAATAGACAGAATAAGCAATAAGCAGTTTCAAGCAAATATAGGCAGTTTTCAAGTAAAACTTAAATATAAGACATATAAGCAACTAAGTAAGACAAATAAGCATTAATAAAATAAATAAGCAGGAAAAAGCATGAATAAGCCAGAAATAAGCAAATAAATAGTGAAAATAAGTAAAAATGAAAAATGAAGCCTACAAAGGGTCTAAGCTTAATGGCAATCAAATAAGCTCTCAAACTAGCTTATACACACCTATATGCTTACCATAAGCTCTAAACCAATAACCATCCCTTATAAACCATGCTCCTTGCTTCTTGACAGATTCTTGATATATATTTTTTTAGATTTTTGGCCTTTTTGACAGATAATGAAAATGAGCTATTATATAAGTTTTTAATGGTTTAAAAACTTGGATAATGGCTTAACAAACAGTATTTAAAAACTAGTTAAGGTAAATGACAGTAACTTAAAGGAAAAACAGTAAATTTCTTAAAAGTAAATTGCAAATATTTAAAAGACTGAATTTAAATGACAAGTATTGAAAGACAATTAAATTAAAATTGCAATATTGAAAAATGGTACAAATTTGTGAATACAAGCTTTTGCCTTCTAAACACTAAAATTCGACAAAAATTCATAAGCTACAAGTGACAACTATTTATACTAAAACTTGAGCTTGAGGAGGCTGTGTTTTCATTGGTGAGATACTATCAATAGTTGTCTTGTTGTGAAAGTAGGAAAGCACAAATCAATCTAGGCCTTGTAAATCTATTCTAGGTCCCCAAGCCGTGTGATCTACAGGCGCCCTTTTTTTGTAGCTAATGGAATGGATTAGGGGATTTCCAAGCTGTCATTGCCGCTTACATTGGGGTGGGGATAGGAGGTGGAAAGTGACAGGTTTGTACTAAGGGTGAATAGAAAAGTATGAGGAGGGGACATAGGATAATGAAACAGTGGGTTTCAGGTTTGAGTTCTAGTGGCGTGGAAATTTTATAAGGGCGGGTAAAATAAACATATGCGGGACGTTGGTGCCAAGGACCCTTTATAAGTGATATATATGATTCAAATATCAGTCCTCATTGATGGTGTGATAAAGGATAGGAAAATTGAACTAGATTCGAGGCCCAAGATATATATGTTCATTTCAGGGATGGTCCTTGTGGTAACTAACAGCGTTAGTGTTATAGGGTTAAAGGTTTAAAGACTTAATCGAAAAGTTAAGCTCATGGATTTGTGTGCTTATTTCTTGTTCATTGGGCCGGTAATATTACTATGTGACACTGGGCTTTTTCATTAAACTTGGGCTTAAAAAGTCTTAATATATTATACTAATGGGCTGACCCGGCCCATTAGATGGGTTCGGGTGGGCCCATTAAGTATTCTTCGGTTACGGCTTCGGCTTTGACCGTTGACTTTGTCGGGGTTGACTTTGACTTTGACTTTTGTTGTCTTTGGCTTTGATTTGACTTTGTCTTTTTCACGCTCTTCCATTCCGTGCTCGGTTTTGTCCATTTTTGCTTGATTTTTCGTCTTTTTCTCGAATATCCGTTTCCTGCACAATATAAATGAAAACATACAAATACAATGTATTTTTGGTACGTTTTTGGTCATTTAAGTCCGGTTTAAATGGAAAACGGTATGTGTAATTAAGCACATACCAAAATCCCCCATACTAAACTATTGCGTGTCCTCACGCAATGCTATAAGTAAGCACTTAGAAAACTAAGAATCTCAATTCCCCTCGACTAGTAACCTAGAAAAGTAGCTAAGTGTTCGTTAAGGGGAATTTAAAATCAATAGCTTCGAAAAGCCCCGTTTTTACCATTCATAAATATATACACTTATTCCTACGCATATTTTTGTATTTTTCATTTTTCTCATTTTTTTTACTAACATATTTGACTTTCGTTATTTTTATAACTTTTAGGGATCATAGAACAAGATGCATTTCAATCCTAAAATGCCCCTAAAAAGGATAAATTCATCGTCCCCGACTTTTCACTTATTCCAAACCAAGCTTAAAACGAAATCACCGCTAAATATGAGTTAAGATGCTAACACTACTCATATTTGCAACTTGTGAACTTTTTGCTCCTGACAATTATTATATATAGGTGAATGTGCCATTTCGAATTTCAACCATGGATCAACGTTTTGCAAAATTCTATGCTTCACGTTCCACCCGAGAATAATGAGTTTGAAGGCGAGATCATCCCATGTAGCGACTTTCGTCTTGGCACATCCCAACCTCGCGGCTAAGTGACCAGGATTTTGACACCCCACAAAGACTAGTATCGGGACTCACGAACCTTTGGTTTCAAAGACTCTTAAGTTTCCCGTATATGCATAGCTTATTTAGGAAATCTTAAAATAAAATAGTCTTAGTTCAAAATCATATTTAAATTTAAGAAAAAGAGATTTTCCCTACATTTATTAATTCATGTTAACAACACTTAATACAATTATCCATTCTTAAGGAAATCCTCGACCTTTTAGAAGGCTGTAACATCGGTTGTGAGCCGGCAAGATGCAGCAAACTTTTATCAGCCCACAGTTTATAATTATTATTACCATAATTTTTTTTCATTTTTTTAACATATAATACCATGATATAGAGAAAATTTTGTTTTTAGAAAATTTAAGTATAATCTTGAACTAAAATTATTGATATCGACTATACTTCAAAAATTGTTGATTTAAGTTTAATTTTCAAAAATAACACGTATTATTAGTCCGGTTAGAAGCTTATGGGAGAAAAAGCCACAAACTACACTTATGAGCTCTTAAGATTTCCAACTAATCCTTGTTTAGCATCCAACTCATAATTAACTCTATCATTTTTCGTTCTTCGCAAAGATCCTCGAACGGTTAATCTAAAAGTTAAGGCATAAGCTAGAGCTCAACACGCCCGATCAGGGCAAAATTTATTCTTATTCTACCCAGCAGGAAAGTCAAAATTGTGACAAAACACTTATTTTATTTTTGAAAATTTTTAAATTTTTTCATTTTCTTGAAATTTAAAAAAAAATCATTTTTTTTGAAATTTTGGTGGTAAAAACGGGATTACGTGAAAACAACGACTGCATGCATAATCAAATCGATAGATCCCCCTACTAGAATTAAACATTGTCCTCAATGTTTTAAGAAGGGTCTCTACGTAAATCCTAAGCCGTTTATTAAGTATGCTTAAAAATAAACGTTAGTCGATAAGATTTGGATATCGGATTCCCAAAATGAAGCTGAGGATGTGAAGCTTTTGTGATCGAAGGAAAAAAACCGCGAGCACGAGAGGCTTCAAAAATTCGAGAAATCCTAGACAATACAACACAAAACACAAAACACAGAAAAGGAAAGAAGCGAGCCTCTCTCACAACACAAAACACTTATTCATTACTACTAAACTAGCATACTACTACTACGATAATACTAGGATAAGCATGGGTTGCCACCCACGAAGCGCTTGTTTTAGGTCAATTAGCTTGACCCGATCCCCCCATACTTGAGTTGGTCAAAGGGGGATAGAAATGGAGACACGGAACATCCAAAATACGGATGTCCTCTCCATAAGAGCAAGGAAAAATCTCCATCGGGCTTTCAAGAATTTTAATGACTTTGAAAGCTTTAGGGCCCCGATGAGATAGTTCCAGTAGAAGAAAAGTATGAACTCTTTTAGAAGTGAGAATCCTGGGGTTGAAAACTTTTTCCTCATTTTCAGACAAAAATGAGAGTAAAATTCCGAGCCCGAGAACTTCTTTGTGGAAAGGAAGTTCATAAAGAGGAGGATTAAAATCCTCAAGAATTAAAGAAGCATTAGTGATCTTCTTTACATTCTTTTCCATTGTTGCACAGTTGGTGACTTCATAAAGGTTTTCATGAATGAGTATACCCGGATTAAATACCTTGTCCTCATTGTTGGTCGAAGACAAAGCATCAACCTCGGAAAAATCCACATAGAAAACCGAGTCACACTTGGGAATAGGAAGGAAATCACTTGATCCAGGAAGATCAAGTTCATCAATCAAGATTTTAGAATCTTTGATTTTCTCTTCCTTGGAGTCAAATGGATCATCATAAGTATCATCATTAACGGTCTCAAGATCAAAAAGTTCATCATCATAATCATCCCATAATGGTGGGGATGAGTAATCAAGAGCATGTTCATCGGTGAACATCTCAGAAATGGTATCAACAAGATTGTCATCAAGAGAATTTTCATCAACCGAATCTTCGAGAATAGAATCCATTTCCTTGATAGGATCATGGTTAAGCAAATACTCTAATTCTCGAAGATCAGATTCGGCATCAAAGGGAAGATCATCATTTCCTGGTGGAAATGTGATGTGAGCGAGTTCATCGGCGAACTCCTCAAGAAAATAGTCGCTAGTCTCAGAAATTGGGAGACTAGGTGAAGAAGAAGTGGTACTGCCACTTAAAGAATTATGAAAAGGAGGGAGAGGAGATGAAGGATTACTATTTCCTGGTGGAAATGAATCACTTGCGAGATAAGCTTTGAATTCTTCCCAAATTAAATCACTTTCTTCGATGGAAATAAGTGTCGGGGAAGAAGAAGAAGACTTGGTCTCGGGTTCCAAAATCGGAGTGGGATTGCCACTCAATGGATTATCATGATATGGAGGGAGATCTTTGGTTTTATCAAGATTTAGCAAGTTCTCAATAATGTCTTCCTCCGGATCAAAGATATCATCATTAACTTCCGGTGAAGTTAAGTCGGTATGAGAAGTGAGAGAAGAAGTGGGATTGCCACTTGGATGATTTGTTGCAAACAAATCTTTAAGAATTTCCTCATGTGAAACATTGTAGACATCAATCATGTTGATTGATTCTTGATGAGGTTCGTTTGAATAGCTTGAAGTGTCATTTCTCATGTTCAAGATTAGTCTTTCATTACCGTCACGGAGAATCATTTCTTCTCCATGAACGTCAATCAAAGCACGAGCGGTCCGTAAGAAAGGTCTTCCCAAGATGAGGGGGACACGAGGATCGCTCTCATAATCAATGATCCAGTCCGAACACACTATATATATAATATAATATATAAGTATATAAGGTTTAGACAAATTATAATATAGTTAGTATTTTCCGTCGGGTTCGAGAAACAAACTTTTAACTAAAGTTGTTCTCAAAAACCTCCAGGGTCGTTTTCCCAACGAAGTCGTGAATTGAGATTCGAAAACGTCCGTGATCGCGCGTATTGAATGGTTTGAAAGATTTTTGAATTGGTTTCTATAACTACTAATAAAAACGAATAAATGCACAAAAACAAGTAACCTAGTAACGATAATTAAAAATGAAAGCATAAAACGAAAACG
>BQNB010119496.1:0-20804 GCA_026074375.1 Tanacetum coccineum
CATAAAATAAACCCATTAAAATGTAAAAAAAATAAATTATAAAAATATATCAAAATGGATGTTGAATTAAAGAGCATAATTTTTTTTAAAATATGGTGAAATTAGATCAAAATAAAATTAAATAGATAAAAAGATATTTCAATTTGAAAATAAAGGTGATTTTTAATCAAAATGTGACACATGTCACTTTATGATGTGATTCCCAAAAATAAGATGGATTGGCAAGATTTCACCTCCTTATCTTAATTTTTAATGGGTCTCACATTATAAATGCTTTATATAGTAGTATAGATTTATAGAAGTATAGATAAAATAAACCTATAAAAATGTTAAAAAAAAATTATAAAAATATATCAAAATGAATGTTGAATTAAAGAGCATAAAATTTTAAAAAATATGGTGAAATTAGATTAAAATAAAATTAAATAGATAAAAAGATATTTCAATTTGAAAATAAAGGTGATTTTTTAATCAAAATATGACAAATGTCACTTTATGATGTGATTTCCAAAAATGAGATGGATGGTCAAGATTGCACCTCTTTATCTTAATTTCTAATGGGTCCCACATTATAAATGCTTTATATAGAAGTTGGATACCCGCGCATAGCGGCGGTGATAAAAATTGTTAACCCAACTCGCTCTGCAATTCCCTACCCGTTTAGAGAATTCATTTGTTTCGGTTTCCGTAACTTTCCCGCAACATCATATTAACATCATTCTCGCTTGTATAAAGACTCACACACTCTCTTACCCATCAAACATTGTCTTCAAAAGTATATATCTTTTACGAATCAAGTTTGTATTCAAATTAAAGTTAAAGTTGTTAAAAAATTCAAAATAAACCCACTAAAAATGTGAAAAGCTAAAAATTTATAAAAATATATCAAAATGGATGTTGAATTAAAGATCACGAAATTTTAAAAAATACGTTGAAATTAAATCATAAAAAAAAAATGTCAAATTGAAAATAAAAGTGTTTTTTTAATTAAGAAGTGACTTTATGATGTGATTTTCTAAAATAAAATGGATGGTCAAGATTGCACCTCTTTATCTTAATTTTTGATGGGACGCGCATTGTAAATGCTTTATATAACAGTATAGATAATGTTTACCTACTCACACAGACTTATTTCTTGAAGTATCTCGAATCCACATTTCTTCCTCCGTGATCAACTTTTTACGCAGGTTTTTATGCTTTTCCTTTTTTATCTGTCTTTTTATAATAGTTTTGCTATGCGTGTTGGTGTTTTTTGGTATTGGTCGTTGCTTATGATGTTCCTTTTTTGTGTTTCGGTGATTGCATGTTCTTTATTTGTTTGTTGCGTGTTGTTTTATGACTGTGTTGTTATGTTTTTGCCTTTTTCGTGTTAGTTGGTGCATCGCACATTAGGGGTTTGAGTTTTTCATCATCGTTACTAACTTTGCCTGCGTTATATATCATATGTCGCCATGATTATAGTTGCCAAATAGATAGTCATTAGATAAAGTTATTGCGTTATTGTTTTGATCTAATATGAGAACAAAAAGAAAATTGGTATTTAAGCATGAAGACAAATTGATCCCTGGCAGTAGCTTGAAAAAACAAAATACGGGAGAGGGTTCTGGTAGTATAGTTTTTGCTTCCGTCGAGTGGTTGTTGGTTCAGTGTGTTGAGTCGTGTTTTATCGAACAACAAATAACATTTGTTGGTATGTCTACAAGTCGTGACGTTGGTGTTCGTCAGCCGCAAAATGTTGTTGAAAGTAGTTTGCTCGGTGTTATCGATGCAACTCCTGAAAGTACATGTGAGCCCACATTTCTTGGGTTTAGTTGTTGCGTCTATATTGATATTGATATAAGTTCTTATTATTTTGTTCACGTTGCAGTTGTTAAAGCCGATGTACGGTTTAAATCCATGTTGCCTTCCATTTGTGACGATGTTATCGCAATGGAAGATGTGCACACGATGTACGGTTTAAACCAATACGGCGTATTCAATTTATTGGATACGGCGTATAAATGTTTTTCAAACCAATACAGCGTATTCAACTCTATCATCAATACGGCGTATTCAGTTCACTGAATATGGCGTATTAAGCTATTTGACAGTTTTTTTCCTAGCAAATTTATTACAGGTTAAAATGGACAACCCCAACATTACTATGGAGGAGTATATTAGGCTTGAGGAAGAAAAAGCTCATAGGCGTGGTAAGGTGTATAACTGGGAAACCGCTAAGTATGGTAAGATCTAGGATAATGAAGACGTTCACGACCTCGGATCTGTTGAAACGAAATTCCCAACTATAGTCTTTAACGACACGTTAACATCTGAAGCAACACTCTCGTGTGAGCGTACGGTAAGTTCTCTTAACGATAAAATTGACTTTAGAATATCGTTTGACGAATCCGGCGATGAAGATTGCACGGTAATTTTCAACAAAAATTCATTTTCCTACAAAATAATTCCTGTTAACAATTTAATAACGAATTCGGAAAATAATAATGATAAAGTCAATATGCCTTCACTTCCATCACCCGAGCCTACGGTCAGTTGTTTTGATGATTTAGACTTCTTTAATGATCTTGAGAATGAATTTCCAGCCATTGTTTACAATGATGCTCAAACGTCTAAATTTGATGATTTAGACTACTTTAAAGATTTTGAGAACGAATTTCCAGCCATTGTTTCCAATGATGCTCAAACGTCCAAATCAGATTTATTAACTAAAGCGATTTTAAACCCTCAACATATCGATGAATTTAATTTGAAAGATGAAACATCATTGTTTGAATGTGATGAAGAGGAACAAAATGTTTAAACTTTAATGATCTATTTCCTTTTAACGTAATTTATCCCGATGAATTAAAAGCGGATACGGACAATGATAATGATAAAGTCGATATTGGACACTCTTTGGGGGATTTATCTGTCAAACCATTACCTGATTTAATAAATACCGATGTTGGTGCCTTTGCACATGGGTCAAATAAGCTTTTAGAAACAAGTCATGATGCATCTAATAAATTTTTCAAAACTGGATTTTTTATCAAGGAATTAAATTTTAATATTATGACTTGGAATCATATTAACAAAGGGATGTCATTCATTTTCCTAATCAAGAATTTGTATGTGCCGTTTGGCATCCTGTTCCCCAAATTGTTTTATAAGGATGAGAGTAAATTGGGGCAAATCTAACTTAAAAACTTTTCTGTAAACAAAATTGCTTGCCGGGAGACAACCCGTAATGTATTTTCAAATTTTATCGAGTCTGTCTTCCCAGACTGTCTATACGGCGTATCCAAACCCCATGGATACGGCGTATCGACTATCTGGACGTTATCCAGTTTTTATTTTCAGCACAATCTATACGACGTATTCATTAAATGAATACAACGTATACAGGTATCAATACGGCGTATCTTGGGGAATGGATACGACGTATCGACTTCCTGTACAGTTTTAGGTATTTATTTCGAGTCTAACCAAACGAATACACGGAGATAGAATTGCATTTGTTTTCTGAGAATTTGCACAGGACCTCGAAAGAAATATCAATGAATATTGGTGGAGAACTTACAAAATCTGGAGACCCAGAAGTGTTGAAGTCTTGAAACCTCAAGACGGCTGTTCAATACAAAATCTTGCTCATAAACGCAAATTGGAGAATCTACCGAGCAAATATCAGGGGAGTTTCTCATTCTAATTCTTTTTAAATTCCCGTATTTAATGTTTTATATATACAACGAGGACGTTGTATAATTCAAGTGGGGGGATGGAATTAGAATGTTTACTTGTCCTAAATTTTCACAATAAAAGGCTTAAATTATGCTCAAATTTAAAATTTTTCAAGCATACTTTTGTGAAATTACATGTTATATAACCCACACACAATAATCCTTGTTAGATATCCGTTTCTAAATGTTTACCCAAATTCCACAAAATATGAGTGTGTCGGTGATGTTGTAGACTTTAGAACTTGGCTTGGTATATCTATTCGAGACCACAATAATGAGTATTATGGATTTAATTGGAGTAACTTGTTTAAATTGGTAAATCTTAGGATTACAACCAAATCGCCTATACATGTTGTTTATTAACTAACTACACCGGTTAGTTAACCTCTAGTTTAAACCCTTCCACTCTCATCTTTAGAGTGATGATCCACTAGAACAACCCGTAGAGCCAATCCTTTAGGAATTTACACCAATTATTTGTTTCGTTACACCCTTACACCTTAACCTACCCTGTTAGATTAAGTTTAATTTACAGTTGCTAGTTGCTTAAAGTGTAAAGTCTGTATTTCCCGAGTCTTGTGTCATTTTCTATCTTTGGTGCGGTTGGAAATTTGCACATTGCAAATGGGAATGTATACTAGTAGTCAAAGCTCATGTGATTTTACTACATTCATAATTAATGGTGAATCCGAAGAACGAAGAAATTACCGAAGGAATTATCCGGAATTATTATGATCGTGAAGATGGTGAAACTACACCGAGAATTGAAGTATAGTTAGCAAAAAAATGGAAAAATACAAAAAGAGAAAGAAATTTGAAGATAATCGTTTCGCAAAGAGCATTACCGAAGGAATTATACGAAGGATCGATTATTCGTTGATACGTCGACAAAAATCAACGATGTAGAGTATTGTACAAAGTGGAAGATATCGCCACTTGCCCTGTAGAGTATGTAAAGTTTGGATAGATTGGGGAGTTGACCGTTATGGGAACGCCAACTTAGGTTGTTGTTTTTGATCTATGATCAAGACATTGTAAATAGTTGTGTCTCTGTCATAATAACGGTCGGGAAAATAAGTGTCTAGCAACTTGTACTTTAAGCCTTAATCTATTTGTTTCTTGATTTTTATTTAACAATAATTTACTTCCCTCTCACCTAATGATTAACCTCTGGTTTTACGCGAATAAGGATTCATATGAACATGTATGTCTATCCCGGCGTTCCGGGTGTATGTGCATGCCTTATACCTTGTTGGTTTACGACTTTTGGTGAAAGTTAGAAGGTTCCTACCCTATATCATTCTTTATCCTAACCGTTGGTTAATTTCGAATGGGGATGTAATCGAACACTCATGTCTATCCTGGCGTTCCGTGTGTGTTTGTGTGCTTCAGCTGCCTTGTTGGAGTGGTACTTCTGGTGAAAGATTGTAGAATGATCAAACCGTACGCCTTTCCATACAAAAACCCATATTTACCTTTATAAACTTGTTACTCCTTGGCTTTAGTGGTGGAGATGTGTATCCTTGCCAAGCTTATGATAGAATACTCGTCACGACCAAGCAATTGAGCGAATTAGTTACATGTTACCACATAGATTAGTTGAGTGATTTGAGTGTTTTCATCTTCCTATTTCATGAGGTGTTTGGTTGTGTACTTGTAATTGATTGAATAAGTGCTTTAACGGAAAATATCCTTAAGGGGTACATTATACATTTTTATATACTTCTAAGGCTACTTGAGGACCAGTAGGATATCTAATGGGGGGATATTTGATGATATCAAATAACATCTATTTTATAGCATTATTTATCCTAAGTAAATAACCTATTTTGTATGATTATTGCATGGAATTGTTACTTAATCGTTTGTTTTTTAGAATTGCAGTAATTATGGAGTACTTGGTGAAGATTAGCTAAAAGGCACGCATTTTGGGCTAAATGAAGAGTTTCGAGAAAGTCTACTTGATCTACCGCAATACGCCGTATTATTCTAGACCTATATGACGTATCCAAGACTTTGATGAATCAAAAGACCATTGCCTGACTTTGAAGAATACACCGTATCCACATCAATGATACGTCGTATACAATACTTTGGTCAACAAAGAAGAACAAGATGGATTTACCCAATACGCCGTATCCATCAAGAAAGTAGGCGTAATCGGTGCCCTACACTTCAGAGAAACCACGAAGATATAAAGACCAATACGCTGTATCTAGGAAACCCCTATACGCCATATTCATAATATAGTAATAAAATATTCTAGAAGATATCAAACGTAGTCCTTACTCTAAGAAATCCCCAATACGTCATATCCCACATGGATGGATATGGCGTATCGACGCAATTCTAGACACTATAAATAGACGACCCTAAACTCAATTTGAGTTATGCAAGTGAATCCCTAAACCACCAAGTCAACCAAGAGACGATCAGAAGAGCCTAGAAGGTTAAAAAAGAGCCTCAAGATCATAGGAAAACTCTTGTAATCTTCCGACAAAACCGAATACGCGTTCGATCGAGGTTTCTTTACTTTATTTGTTCATATATCAAAACGGTGTGTTTTTTACAAGGACAATTGGTGATACCTTTAGGTATCAGCATGTTTATGAAGCTCTATGTATGGTTTGACTTTATCTGATTGCTTAATTATCGTAGCGTTGTTGTTTATGTTTATCAATTTATATTCATTTATGTGCTTACGTATGCGACCTATCATTCAACTGGGTCTAGTCCTATATATTTAATGCGCTGCAACTTCGGGGTTGTTTGGGCGTAGGCTAAGAGTCCATGATAGCTCTCCATATTGCATTCATTATATATAGAATCATAAAGATCACAAATATTGACCTATCTTTGCCTTTAGAATAGTAAGCTTAGTTGGACTAGCAGGTGACCCTAGGATCAATGAGTACGTTCTTATTCCATAGGTAAAGACTCAGACAGTGAACTACTAGTATATAAATCGTCGTTAAGCAGTAAGTGGGTAAAGTCTCGATGAGCTAGGGTTTAGTAAGAGCACCATTACTTAGATCCTAAGATAGATTATAATCAATATAAGAATGCTTTATGCGGATTGCGGTCTAATTGGTGAAGAATTAGCGTGTATAGGCTTAGGAAGAAGTACCCCGCCTAAGTTCTAGAATGATATGCCCCTTGATATACGACAATCATTGGGACTAAATAAAAAACCTCGTTTTATCAGATTATTCAGGCTGATATGTTTTCCTTACCATTAGTCTCGACTGCTTCTCTATCGTTGTTTGCTCTCTGTGTGTGGTTTATTGGCTATACTTGTCATCAAAACCTTAGGTTTAGATACACAAAAACCGTGCTAGTCTCTTCAGGCTGAACCCTTTTTTTGCATTAAGCTTTAGGTTTAACTTAGGATACTAAATTACTGATTGAATTAAGGTATTAAACGCTCTCGATCTTAGTGATCGACACCCTACTTACCATGAAACTTTCATCTGATGTGGTACATGGCGTTAAAGTGGTTATTTTTAGGTATAGTCGCATAAATCAATAGTAAAACTTGATCCATAAATAATACCTACACGACGTACACATCAATCAACCGGTTCACCTTCATCAACAAATGTTGACAAAGAGCCCATCACCAAGTACTCTCAAACAAACACCTCGAAAACTTCAACTCGTCAATTCTAACGATGTTGAAGCAAGACATCATGATATTGAAGTTGAACATTATGGGTAATGATCGTCCTTTGGTATCTAATTCCAGACGAAGTTTATTCTGTCATTTCTTCATCATCGGATATTATTTATACAAATTGTGCATCTCGATACCAAATTTCTGAACATAAATAGCAAATGACTAAGTCACCTAGCTTGAAACATATAATTCGTAAACTCGCTAGCTCAGTTCCACAGGCTGCAATTACCTGAGCACGCTCTTTTCTGTTACTCGATGCTTTTCTCACTGCTGTTGAACAAGAGTATAAAAGAAGCTTTGACTTCCATCCTGTGGATCGACGCAATGCAAAGAAGGAAGAACTCAATGAGTTCGACACGCTTGGGAGTATGGGAGCTCGTTACCCGGACCAGTAAAGTTATGGTTATTACTTTGAAGTGGATCTACAAAGTGAAGCTAGACGAACTAGGAGGTATTCTAAAGAACAAAGCTCGTGTAATGGCTCATGGTTACCGTTAAGAATAGGGAATTGATTTTGAAGAGTCTTTTGCTTCGGTTTCAAGATTAGAGGCTATAAGGATTTTTCTCGCGTTTGCCGCTCACATGAACATGGTCGCCTACCAAATGGATGTGAAGACTGCGTTTCTGAATGGTAATCTACGAGAAGAGGTTTATGTTAGCCAGCCGGATGGGTTTGTGGATCCAGATAACCCCTATCACGTGTATAAGCTAAAGAAAGCTCTTTATGGGTTGAAACAAGCTCCACGCGCGTGGTATGACATGTTGTCTTCATTCCTGATATCCCAAGACTTCTCCAAAGGCTTAGTGGATCCTACTATGTTCATCCGTAGGCAAGGCAAGGAATTACTTCTGGTACAAATATATGTCGATGATATTATCTTTGCTGCATCTACACCTAAACTTTGTGACCTATTTGCTAAAATCATGTGTTCAAAATTTAAGATGTCAATGATGGGCAAAATCTCATTTTTCTTAGGACTACAGATTTCTCAAAGTCCTAGAGGCATCTTTATTAACCAGTCAAAATATGCCCTTGAATCTTTAAAGAAATACGGTTTTGACTCTTGTGACCCAGTGGATACTCCCATGGTGGAAAAATCCAAACTGGATGAGGATAAAGAAGGGAAAGCAGTTGATCCGTCACATTATCGTGGTATGATTGGCACCCTCCTTTATCTCACAGCCAGTAGACCTGACCTACAATTTGCTATATGCATGTGTGCCCGGTATCAGGCTCGTCCTACCGAAAAGCACTTACATGCGGTTAAAAGGATCTTTCGGTATCTAAAAGGAACCGTCAATCGGGGACTATGGTATCCGAAGGATTCTTCAATTACACTAACAGCATTTGCAGATGCGGATCATGCTGGTTGTCAAGATACACGCCGTAGCACATCTGGTAGTATGCAGTTTCTGGGAGATAGACTTGTTAGCTGGTCATCAAAAAGGCAGAAAAGCGTTGCGATATCCAGTACGAAAGCTGAATATATTGCTATGTCTGGCTGTTGTGCTCAAATCCTCTGCTGTTGTGATTAAAATTCTTTGGATGTGATCACAGATTACCGCAATGGCTATGGATTCAATAAAATTCTAATGTTACTGTGATAACTAAAAGCGTTATTACATTATGCTTTTGCATCACGTTCAACATTCCTGATTCCAGCATTAGAGAACATCTATTCCCACTTTATCAAGGAGCATGTTGAGAATGGGGTGATCGAACTTTACTTTGTCAATACGGAGTATCAACTGGCAGACATCTTCACTAAAGCTCTTGGCCGAAAAAGAATTGAATTTCTGATCAACAAGCTGGGAATGCGAAGTTTTACGCCGGAGGGAGACTCTTCGAAACAATTGGCTAGATGATGTTGATGAATAGTAGTTCCGGTACCTATTCAAATTATCCCTGTAATCATATCTATATTATTTTAAAACCATAAAAATCAAAAAAGATTTTTCATTTTTCAAAATTTTTTTAAAAACACTACTCTATACAAAAATATAAAATTTTAAAAAAACCTAAAAGGTAAAAAAATTAAAAAAAAAATGAGTAAAATATAAAAAGAGTTATTATATGGCTTGTCTTTTGCCAATCGATAATAATTTATGTCCTTGAAATATCTTTTCAATTATTGACAGAAACGTGTGGTTCCTTTTAAATAATGTTCTGTTGCAAAAAGTTCAAATATTTTTCAATACCTGCCAAATGGCTTGCTATTATTTCAGATAGCAACCCGGTCATCATGCTAAAGGCAAGTATTCCGTCAAAAAGGAAACTTGACCTCTCAACGGGAATTTATTCTCGGGCATGGTCTACTTTATGACCATGCAAAGGCTTGTGATTACCTTGCATCACAACCCGTGCTTTCTATATTCCATAAGTGTACGTGTCAGTGCGCTTATGTGTTAAAATAAGAGAAATCTTATTTTTATTGGTAAAAAGTTATCTTCATAATGAATCAGTGTTTTCAGTAATCACAAAAAGATTTTCAAAGACAATTCGACCACTCAAACAATGACAACAGCTCTTTAAATAGAAGGAGAAATCGTCATCAAATAATCTTTTAAAACGGTCTTTCAAAATAAGTCACGGAATTAACGGATAAAGTTTTAATATTGACGTGATCATATAATTTAAGGGGAGTTAATGGATTTTAACTACACAAGCTTTAGATGTCTTGTGTTTAAACTTTATGGACTTATTTTCAATTTAAGACTTAGTTGATTCTCACGGAATAGATTTAAGCTTATCTTTTCTTACGAAAAACGATATTTTGTGTATATGTAGCGTACTACGTTTTGCTGATTCTGAGGTTATCGAAACCAGCAAGGGGAGTGGGTAAGGCATAAATATACAAGAAAGATAATGAGTACACATGATAGGAATTTCATACCTGTTTCTCATTTAGGTCATTTCGGGAGGGAAGGACAAATGTCATAAACGCAGAGGAATATTAGTGTTTAACTTGTTTACTTTTTGGGTGCACTATTTCAAATCTAAATAGGTGGTTAGAGAGATATTCTTATGATTTCAAGTATGCATATTTAAGATTACTATGGGGAAGTATTGTAAGAAGATTTATTCTAAGCGTAAAGATTGGTTACTGATTCAATAAAGGCTTCCTTAAACGGTTAATCACTAAGCTTATTATTAAAAGGGTAGAATTGTTTAATAAAAGAGGTACACATAGGTATGATGATTCCTTTAAATAGTCAGTATCTTACAGAAGAAATGTCTACATTTGGGACTTAGTTGACTTAGGTGTTGTCATTTCGACTACTTAGAGGGAATAATTGTGACATCCGGGACTGTTAACTTTGGTGTTTCAATTTATATCATCACTATTATGTAGGAGGGAAATACGGACATCCGGGACTTAATTGACTTTGGTGTTGCAGTTTTGAGTTATTTGTGTACTTCGGATATCTAGGCTTTATACATCAAGACTGCTTCTGATGTGGCTTGGCAAGGAATGATTCTGAAGTATCAAGAAAGGATTACTTGTTTAGGGGAAGCTTAAGACAACATCAACATCGGACATCACCAACCTACAAGCTCAAGTTACATATGTATCTGAATCTGTTTCATACTCGAAGTTTTTGAAGCAAAGACTTTCTGTAACTTGGGAAAGGAAAGTTGAAGCTATGTTAAAGAGTGCTTGAACAGAGATAGATCGGATTAAAAACCTATTGAAAGAAAGAAGGTTAATGAGGAGCTTAGAAAAGGTTGTTGGTGGGAGATTGTACGAAGGAGACCTACGACTGCGATAAAGGACCATATGATTTCATCATATGATGTTCTCATCATTCAGGTCAAATCTTCGTATATAATAAACATGTGAATATGTTAATAATTAGTGTAGACTTATGGTATTCATAAGGATCGTGCTCGAGTAAAAGTTTTCAGATTTTTAGTAATTCAAACATTTTCAACATTTATATACTCGGATATCTTATATACCCTTAAAAATTGAGGGGGAGCATTAAAATGTTCCTTATAGGTAGCATATAACATTTTGTCCCCGAACGGTTAATCAATTAATATCTAAAATATCAAGGGGTTAACATTTTGGATAAGGGGAGAAAATGTGATTAACCCGGATCTAACTTGTATTAAAAGATGTAATCAAATAAAATGGCCTCAATGCACTCCACACTTAGCATGTACTACGATTATGATGCACATGTTAAGGGGGAGCTTTTAGTGATAATGAAAAAATCTCAAATGATAAATCTTTTTGTTTTTTTTATCAAACCTTTGATTGAATTTTCAATATGGTTTTGAAGGGATTGTGATGGAATACCCAAAAGACCGGCCATGTTCTGTTAATTTATGGAGATATAAGGTATTTAGGATAGGTATTCAAATTCCATGATCCAGCCAGAACAGGAGGGATTACCAGGGATATCCAAAGATTGTGCAAAAGTCCTTAGTTATGATAAAAGGAGGGAAAGAATAAAATGAGAATAGGGAATAATGCCGATGAGATAGAGCTAACACTGGAACAAACCTAACAAGTGTTAGTTTTATGAAAGTCTCGGTAAGCATTGAATGGGGTTGAATTGAAGAATAAAAAGAAAGTAAGGATTAAAGGGTTGGTTAAAGAAAGAAGCCTCCATAACTACTTAGGCTGAAACGGGTTCAATTACATAAAATGTCAGAAAACACTAAGGTGTTGTCTAACATTGAAGGACTGGTCATGGACCCAGTGTGTTAAGTGGCGCTATGCACAACCCTCACTAGCACTCAAGGTCTCTCAAAAGACCTCTTGTTTCATTTCTCAAGAGCATTTCACATATTTCTATCAACTTTTCTCACTCTCTGAGTTAGGTGGTATTGAAAATGTGCAGTCTACTCAGCCTTCGAATATAACTAAATCAAAAGTGCACTATTGAGTCTAGAGCCAAAAGAGATCATCCATAAATCTCATTAGGATACGTGTCAAAATTATGTTTGCTATCTCACACAATGTGAATAACGAGAAAATATAAAGAGTCCTACGCATTATCCTTATGATTTTGCCAGAACATCTGAGTGATACTTAAGTATTCACAATGAAGATGGAAATCCTGCTTGAGCCAACATCAAACAAGCTCATGGTAGGTGACTTGTGCGATTCTATACGAATCAAACTTGTGACAACTGGAAAGAAATGATGGTGCGATTCTATAAGAATCAAACTTGTTCCAGGATATGAATTAACAATTGATGATGAATTTTTGAAATGATTAACATCTCGATGTGTCAACAAAACCACTTTTAGCAAGTGACACTTTTTAATTTGATTTTAAATCAAATTTTCTATTTCAATCGGTTGAGATAGTAACTCATGGTTCACTGCTTATCGTGCTGTCTGATTTGGAGTCGTTCCGATAATTAGATACATGCCGAGTTGGTGAATCTAATGCATATGTGTTAGAAGTTCTATACTCCAGCTGGAAATCCTGTTAAGAAGATTCTTCTTAAATTGAATCTATCTGATCACAGGTCGATCCTCACGGATTCAAAGGTTACTCCAACCAAACACGGGCGAATGATAAAGCCATATTCGTCCCCCCTCTTTATTGCTATCTGTTTTAATGCAAGATACTTAAAGATGGTTGATGAGGTACCTGATTCCAGCTGGTTACAAGATTCATAACCACATGGCTTCATACCCGACCGACAAAAATTAAAGACATCATCGAAAGCTCAAGTACATGTTTCAAGACTTTCGCTCTACTCTGCATACCGAAACTTCTTTCTCGAAGTGACGCGTGTTTAAAGTTATATATTTCAAGGAAAGATGGCAACATTTAAATCTTTCATGTAAACCAAATCTAAGAATGTTATCGAGCATGTCGGATCCAGAAGTCACAAAGATCAACAAGATGACAAAATGTAGATTATGCTTGGTTTAATGATCTCATAGTGACTCAAGATCATATCTATTACAAGTAAAGATAAAGGAACAAGCTCGAGCCTAAAGTCAAAGATTACTACAAACATTATTCACAGGGAAAATCTAGAAGCAAGTTTACGAGTTGTGCAAAGACTAAGTGATATAGCATAGTTTGCTAAGGTTTTTTTATAAATTTTGTTAAAATGGAGTGACCTTCCCTTGGGAGGAGATTGTTGGGGAAACAAGGGGGAAAAGATCGGTCACTTCCAAGTTGTAATTAGTCTTAGCCTGTTACGTAGTTTTTTATATGATTAGTCTATTAAGCTAGTATGTCCCAAGGGATGGAAAGCCCGTGTTAAGGCCCAAATGGGCCGGCCCATGTATGTAGTATTATATACCCTCTCAATGCCCTTGGAGAGGGTGGTTGGTTTGTTGTCATTTCTCATTTTCCATCAATAAATAATATGATTCATCCTTTTCTATGTTACTTTCTCTCTCTAGAAACTTTCCAACCCACTTCTCTCTCTAGTTCTTGTATAATATCAAAGATTACTAGTATTCTTCAATTTTAGTATAATTAGAAATATGATTATGATTGTTAATGCTATTAAACGCATTTATAAAAGAAATTTTATTAAAACCAATTACTATTCACATCTAATAAAAATATTAACATATTTTATCTGTAATATTTTAATATTTGGATTTCAAAAAACATTATAGAATCATTTATTTTTGCATTAATAACGAAGGAGTTATGAATTACGCGAGTTTACGACAATAAATACTTTTATAAAAGTTACTGTTCACATCAGTAAATAACATTTCGAAAACATCATTAAATAGATAGAATTTTTAATTATGAAGACGTGCTCGAAAGAATCACTAAAAATGGAGCTAAAACGAATAAAATACGACGTTTACTGGTTTACGACGAATAATTTTATAAAAATAATTTTATAAAACTCCATGAACAGTAAAAGGTACTGTTCACAAGTAGGTTTGAAAATATTAATATGTAATATTTCGTTACCTCGTCTTTTCTTAATACTGAAAGCTTGGACATAAGAAGAACGTAAGAAGTAAAACGACTTTAAAACGAAGAGAATATTGCGCCGTTTTCACTAAAGAAATATTTATAAACGTTTTTAACTTATAAACACGATTTCACTAATGCGATTAGATGGTGATGTAGCTATATAGAATTATATATGGTATTAGTTAATCAAGGTGCTTAGTGCTTACACGGCCTATAATTAATTAGGTTGCATTCGGCGTTTATCTGACGCATTTTCTGTGATACTAGATATTCAATTCACTCAAGGTGAGTTCATAGCCCCTTTTCATTACTTGTTTTGCGAACTTTACGAGGTGAAATATACATGCGTGTTTTTATACGAACCACAAGTGTTTTAAAATGTATGTATGCAATACAGATTATTGCCTGAATATTATTGCCTAAGTTACCGTATTACCAATTAAGTCCATGCCAATCATGAACCGTTAATTACTATTGTTGTAAGCGCGAGTGTTGTGGATAGATCTATCGGGACTGACAATCCCCACCTTGAATTTCTGGTTACAAGTTGACCATGGTGCATTTAACATTGGGAGAACTTTTAGGTTGTTTGGCAGCATCCTATATTATTTGGGGCACAAATCTAGTTAAGGTTTCGGGGTCATGAGCTTAGTGCAATAATACCTGTTTTGGACTATTGAATCTGTTTCATAGTCTACTATTACCTAAATCTTGTGGTCCACTCTTTTACCGATAAACCTATGGATTCACTCAACCTTTGTGTTGACTTTTAGCATGTTTAATTTCAGGTCCTAAGGTATGAGGCTAGGATGGGAGCCGTGACGGATATCAATGAAGATGGATTCTGTGTTTATTTAAATTCGATGCAACTCTTATCTTTAAAAACTTAAGTCATCTTTTGGTATTATGAAGCTTTTGTTTAATTAAAAATGTATGTTGAATGTTTATGACTTTTAAAACATATGGGACCTAATGCATAAACTCTGATATTTTGCTATGGCATCGAATAAAATCTTATTTTAAACGTTCATTTAAGGTCGCTTCCTATATCTTCTTTGTTGTGCTATGAAGTCGCACCCCATTGTTACCATTCCGCTGCTACCTGACTTTGGGGGTGTGACATCAATAAGCCCTTTATTAAAGTGCTTATGTTTTGCTTATTTTATAGTTTTTTCAAAAAGAAAATGAAAAACATAAATGTTAGGCCGTATAGGGAAGTCCCAGGCTCGAACCTGGGACCTCAACCTTAACAGCCCAACACTTTAACACACACTCCCTCAACCATCTGCGCCCTTAGGACTTTTTCGTTATAGATTCATTTCATTTATTTCTTATACTCATTTTTGGTTTTAGCTTATTGAGCTTATTTGCTTATTTACAACTTATTTAAATAAGCTCGTAAACCCATTTTATTTTTCTTAAGTTTAGAATAGATAAAAGTGCTTTCCTTAATTTTTATAAATTAGTTTAATATTTTTTGTAATATTTTTAGATTAAATCTGTTTTTAATTCATAAAAAATAAAATAAAAGTCAAAAAAATATAATTTTTTTTTCTGAAAGCCTTTGTCATCAGTGATCTTCTTTAACCCAAGGTTATGGGTCTTCTGGCGAGTATGCAGACTGCCCGTTTTTCTTCCACCCAAATTGGGTTTTTGGGTGCCTTTGCCTGCAAAATCAAGTGAGTGATAAAGTCATAAAAATTCAAGGCAAGCAAATTCAATGTATCAAATTTATGCTTGTATTATAATAATCCATAAATTCTTACCTCGGTTAGCGAAGCAACCCGCGCAACATGTGGGTATATGGTGTATAGGGGGTCGATCACCACCGTCACCGTCACCGCCGTGGCCTCGTGCCACATCTGCTGACATCTGTACAAGTACAATTAGGATAACATATAAAAATTCATGAACAAAATAATATAAGCATGCGCACATCCAAATACATACATATCCAAATAAATATACACATTTAAATAATCCACAACAATTTCATTCATTCATTCAAATATATAAGTGTCTTTTGCAAGTTACAACTCAAGATCAATCTTCTTCTTCACTAGAATAAACAACATCTACACCATCATCATCATCAACATTGACGAGGTCTTCATCATCAGAATCTGCTAAATCATGAGGAAGGGCGTCTTCATCATCAATAATATCATCGTCTTCGTCAAGATCAATGATATCTGGCGGTGCGTCAACCTCCGTTGATTGACCATCTATATGCAAGGTCGCATTATCCAAGTCACTCAAACTAGTAGAAAGTGGGAGATCAGATGAGTTGTCAAAATGTATAACATCAGGATCTTCCTCTACCACGATGACACCCCCGTCCGAAAACTTTTTATGATTCACATGTTCGACGACCTTCCAGTGGGGTTGTCGTCTGGCCATATCTTCAAGGTAGAAGCATTGTTTGACTTGTGTTGCGAGAATGTATTGATCATCTTTAAACGCCTCACCTTTTGTCAAGATTTGTGTCATGTTGTTTCTAAGGACAAGATGTTTGACTTTACGTCCTTCGTTGCTAGTGTCAAACCACTTAACTCGGAACAACACAACTTTGAACGACAAATACAAAAACTCGAGGATTTCTTGAAGCTGACCATAGTACATTTCTCCGTCCTTCCCACCAGGCGAACAAATGCCGCTGTTTTGAGTTGTGCGACGTTCATCGCGGCTGTGCACGACAAACCTCACACCGTTGACTACGCAAGAGTTGACTGAGATTGGAGTCGGTGTTGGTCCACAAGCCAAAGCGAATAACTCGCTGGTTGCGCTAACACCTGGGTCATTGTCTACGTGACGTTGACGGATCTATGAAGAAGATAGGATTAGATAGAGAACACAAAATATGATATCGTTATTTTTACAGTTAAGTACACAAAATAAGTCTAATTTTACCTGCGACCCAAACCAGTTGGGGAATTCTTCTTTCATGTCTTTGTTAGGAAATTTACTGAAAAACGTTCATGGTATTAGAATAAGTCGTCGAAAAGATAAGTTAAGAAAAAGAAGTTTCAAAATAAAAACGCGTACCTCTTGAACTGGGACCGGTACGTGTCGATTTCAGGACTGTTGTGAAGTACATACCATGTCACTTTCTTCAACTCTTGGGCATCAAACCGAATAACCGACCGTAAACCAATCGATTTACATATTGATCAAATTTAGGCTTGGATGTTGGTGTGGAAGTCTGAATCTTAGAGATGAAGGGTTTTTTGCTTGGTGGATTTTTCTTTCGTTGTTTTTTTGGTTTTGGTATGTATTTTGTTTTTTTTTGGTGAGATTCCCAACCCTCTTTGTCGTGTTTTTTTGTGTGGTGTTTGGGTTCTTTTTTTTGGTTATTGATTTGGGTTATTGTGTGCTTTATAAAGGAGTTATAGATAAGCTTGACTCTTTATTATTTATATTTATTACCCATAAAACTCTTTTTTACCCTAAAACTATATTCCGTTATAAAATTATGTTGTTATGCATGGGTACTATACTTCGTATAGTACTTTATATAATGTAAATACATGACAAATGGGCCACACGTGTGGGCCTATATAACACAATCAAGTATGATTAGGGTCCGATTGCTCATTGCATGTTAAATATTATGTTGTCCATAAATTAGAAGATATGCACGGATATGACAAACGTCCAATTCACGCTATCAAACAAGTTACATTTTGGAATATTATATATGTATTGATGTTTATGGTTTATTAGTTAAGTTTCTGGATATTTGATAATTTATGGATCAAAAGCTGTTTGTGTTTGTATACTGCTGGAAAGTGTCTGTTACTATATTGCTTGAAACAGGTTACTGGATATTAAGTTTTTATGTTGCTGGAAATAGAAAAAAAAGCCATTTTTTGAAAAGGTAATCCATACCGGTTTTTTTAATAGAAACCCGGTCCCATTATATCACCAAGACCAGTTATACACAATTAAACAAGTCCTCATATAAAAGACCCTGGTATATAGCGGAGGAAACCGGTCTTCTGGCTGTTGTTTAAGCATGACCGGTTATTAACAGGTCTCGACAGCGTCCACAGGTCTTTGAAATCACTTTTTGTAGTAGTGTCGTCTTTCTTTACTATTGTACTTTCGTGTTGGCTAAATACGTTCAGTGTCTACTTTGCTTTTATCCTGCTTGTATCGTCACAAGTGTCCTTTTTCACAATTCTTTACTAAACACTTGTTTTAGATGGTAGGTTGCAAAATAGGTAGGTCACGTAATAGGTGTATTTTGGGCTCACCTTAATTGTCTAGAAACACTATTTTAGGTTGGCTTCTACCCTTTTAGTAGCTAACTATTTAGATATCAGTTGAAGTTTACAATCACATTACACATGATCACTTATTTGCTCACATGATATTCATAATTGTTGGAAACACTATTGCATATAACTTACTATATAATTATTAGGTTGCCATAAGTTTTTCCTTTGTAAGAAAGCCATTATATTTTAATATACTTTCTTGTCTTGCCCAAAAACTTTCTTGATTCTCATTGGAGAAAGACTCTCCCTCTACTTTATTTGACAGGGGCGGAGGATATTACCACTCTATCAATAACAAGAAATAGGTTGCGTGCATTCTGTTTCAAAATGGTTTGAGCTTGGCTTATTGGACAATGGCATCATGTATATTCCCAAATGGGAGGGGGGGAGAGAAGAAAATAAATAAACTTGGCACATATACAAATATTATTATCGATGGAATCGATTTACTAATATTATATGTTTGGACTTTTTTTATTTTTTACCCAAACCACAACTCTTTTTTTAATCGGCCGCTATTGCATATCGCTAATTATCACAATATTGCATATCGTTTTTTATTTTGACCCAAACAATCCTAT
Organism: Tanacetum coccineum; assembly: GCA_026074375.1. Classification (NCBI taxonomy): domain Eukaryota; kingdom Viridiplantae; phylum Streptophyta; class Magnoliopsida; order Asterales; family Asteraceae; genus Tanacetum; species Tanacetum coccineum. Next base: position 19,175 of record BQNB010119496.1, read on the forward strand.
TGTGAACGTTATACGAAAAACAGACCAAAAATTTTGCATTTTCGTTTAATTATGCCGGTTATCGCCCTAGTTAAATAAAAGCAAATTAATCAGTTTTATATGCGGCTAAACTTTGCCTGTAATGGGCTTCTAAACTTCATTTACCTTTGGCTGTGAGCTAACACAATGGGCTTCGAACTCATATATGGTGTTTAGTCGGTCACAAACTCACTATAAAAAGAAAGAGGGCATTACAATTTACGATTGTTGGAGCTTTCGTTCTTTGGGGTTTTTACGACCATTGTTAATTCAGGTTTGATTCATCATCTTACCGACTACTTTTTGTGTTTTTTGTTTAAGTATCAACTTTTTTGTTTAAGATTGTTTAAGTATGAGCCATTCAGTTGATGATCATTTGTTAAATGTGTAATTATCACTGTTTACCAAGATTCCTAGTGAATTATGTTTTCTGTCTTTAAGTGAAACTTATACACATTCACAATCCATTAAGTAAAAAAAAGCCACAAATTATTACTATAATACACTTACAAATCCAAATCAAATCACAAGTTAGGATAAGAAAACTAATAATTTCATATAAATGACAAGTGACCAAATTATATTGCTAATAATAAGAACTTAACCTTATACCATATATAATATATAGTGGTTTAGTGGTGAATGTGGGGAGTAGTTTGTGATGTGAGCGGCGGATATGGTGGTTACATCGGTGACAATGGTCGGGCTTAGGTTGTGGTGTAGCGGCTGCATTAGAGAAGAACAAGAGGGGATAGTTTGGTAGGTAGGGTTTGGTGTGTTATGTGTGAATGAGCGAATGAGGGGGATATGAAAAAGTCAAAAAAGTAAAAAGGGAGGGATAAATCCCGCTCAACTTATTGAGAACGTCTTTTTGGTAGCCCGCGATCTTTTTGTGTTTATTTGTGTACTGTTTTGCTCCAAAAATAAGTTTGGCTTCTTAAGGCCAGCCTATTTTTACTAAATAGATCGGGTGTTTGGAAAAGTGATATTTTTAAAGTGATCTAAATGGCCTTTTATACAAGTAGTGTTAGTTCTATTAAAAATTGTTATTGTGCTACTATACAACTTATTATTTGTTATTATGTAGGTAGCACAAGCAGAATTTTTCTAGAGTAGTAAAAAATCGAAGCTAGTGAGGGGATGAAGATGCGAAATGTGAACATGAAAGTAGATACAACTGACAGGATATTAGAGCTTCCCGAAGGCATTATTGAAAACATATTATTACGATTGAATTACCCTATAGAGCGTGTTCGAATGAGTGTATTGTCTAAAACTTGCTAGAATTGAGTAACCATGATTTTGGGATAGACCATAGGATCTCTTTTTACAAGTTTATTGAGCATACAGTTTCTAGATTTTGCCGCCAGCAGAATGTGATGAATGCACACACATTTAAACTATGTACAGAGTAGTGTACGATTGCAGAATTAAAGATCATTCACGAATGCCTTGACTTGATTCTTCTGAAAGGTGTGAAGGCGTTGGAGATTAAGATCACGAGAAGTACATACCATCTGCCTGATATACTCACATCTGCCTCGTCATTAACATCTTTGAAAGTATCTGATTGTATGTTACCTTCGTCCTTGATGGTTGAGGTTGCCAACTT
>BQNB010119497.1:9011-20803 GCA_026074375.1 Tanacetum coccineum
CACAAACGGACAAAACGTACGAAAATGGACGAAAACAAACGAAAACGTAAAAAAACTGACGCAAACGTAAGATAACGGACAAAAACGTAAGAAACGGACAACAATATAAAAAACGGACGAAAACGTTGATGAGGGTTGTGAAACTCCCAATAAGTTTTACAACTCCCTAGGCAGTGTACCTACCGTTGTAGTGTAGTATAGGCAAGACTCGGGGGTTGTTATCGTTCTCTAGGGGAATAACACTATGAAGGCCGGATCGAATGTTCACTAAGGTCTAGGGGTTGAAGGAATATTCTTTTTGTGTTTTTATATTTTTATGAAAGCAAGTAAATCTCGGGGTTGAAGGTTGGTTTGTTTTAAACTAATTAACTACTAATTCTAAAATCTAATCTAATGGCATGGAGGACAACGAAGCGTATTTACCTTGGATGCACTACTCCTTGCTAGCTATCTAATTATACCTATTGCTTTGTCACACTTGTGATGTATTGTGTAAGTATTTCCGAGAAGCATGACGAATTACACAAAAACGCCGTCTACGTGCTATCTTGCTAAGGCAACACACAATTAAGGTAGTATGAAGACTATTACAAGGCCCCTAGGGAGATAGACGCGCATTAAAATACTTAAAGAGGATCATCCATAGATGGGTAAGGTAGTATGAAGACTATTACCGATGTAATCCTTTCTACACAATCATGTCGCTCTAGGCATTGATACAACACTTAAGTTGCTAATGTTCTAAAGCCTAAACATGCACACACATCAACAAGAAGCAATAGGAAACAAGAATTATAAACTATAATCAATTATATTTATTGAATTTGTCATGCCTTAATAATGAATATAAAAGATCCATAATCATCAATAAGAAAACAGCAAGATCTAATCAACTAATAACAAGTTTCATGCATTCTCAAATAAATACTAGATGAGTTAGCTAAGCATACTTAAATAAGAACAATCAACAATAAGAATTGATAGAATTAGGATTAGCGGGTAGTTTCCCGGCTTTCTTCTTAGGTTTAGATCCCTTTTCTACCTTTTGCCTTTTCTGTGCTTTGTGCTCTTTTGCTCTTGATCGCCGTCTTATTTTGTCGATTGTGTGTTTTTCATGTTTTGCCTGCTCGTTCTTGCTTTGCCTGTTTCTGTGTGCCTTTGGCTGCTTGTGCCTTTTTTGGCTTTGCGCTGTGATTTTCTCTTTGGTTATCTTGTCTCCTTTGGCCTTGTATGTTCCTTTCTTCCCGGGTCTTTTGTTTTTAGGTGCTGATGTGCTTTCATGTTTTGCCTTTTTGTTGCCTTCTTAGGGTAAGGCCTCTTGGCCTTTTTAGCTAGTTTGCCCCGCTGTAGAGATTATTCCTTTTCTTTGGGTCTATATGTGCTTTTTGTTCTTCTTCTCTATGCTTGCCTTCTCGTTTTGTAGATTGTGTGTAGTATTTTTCATTCTCATTATTGCTTTAGCTGCTCGAGTGTTCGTATGCCTGTTTTGTGCTTCCCGTGTTGTACCTTTGCTTGATTTATATAAACCCAGAAAAACCAAACAAATGCCCTAAAAAAAACAAACAGATGCCCTAATTTTTTCAGGCTAAAAATTATTTTTTCAGACAAATATGGCCTCGATTTACTCTCTGTAAAAACCCAAAAAAACAAAACAGATGCCCTAAAATTTTTTTTATATAGCCTGAAAAAATTAGGGCATCTGTTTGGTTTTTGAGTTTTTTACAGACATTATATCGAGGTCATATTTTCCTGAAAAACCAATTTTTAGTTTGAAAATATTAGGGCATCTGTTTGATTTTCTGAGTTTTCTAGGTTTTCTAGCAAAATATGGTTTTCCCTAGAACCCATCCCTATATATATATATATATATATATATATATATATATATATATATATATATATATATATATATATATATATATATATATATATATATATATATATATATACGTGTGTGCGTGCAAGCGCGTGTGGCTGTGTGTCTGTGTGTCTGGGCGTGTATGCGTGGGTGCGTGTGTGCGTGTGTTTGTCTGTGTGTGTCTGGGTGTGTACGCCGGTGTCTGTGTCTGATGGTATGTGTCTGGGTGTGGGTGCGCGTGTGTGTTCGTGTGGGTGCATTTAAAAAAAAACGCTCCATCTCCCCCTCTCTTGTCTCTTAGCCGGAGGTCTACTCGGAAGCAGTCTCTTTACCCGTAAAGGGTAGGGGTAGGATCTGTCTACATCTCACCTCTCCCATACCCTGCTCAGGCGGAATTGGTTATCGTTGTTGTTGTTGTCGTAACAATAAGAATTGAAGACATAATAAAGATATAATCAAGAATCCAAACCATTACAAGATGTTTATGGATGGAATAAGACCCTCTAAGTTGCTGGAAAAACACCTACCGAAACCCTAGAATCGGACTTAGGGCTGGGGGCTTATAAAAAACGAAGTTATAAGTTTTTATTTATAGGATAACCCTAGGTCGGCTCGTTTTGACGCCGTCTGGAAAATCCTGACGCCGTCTGGAACTCCTAACCTCATCTAGAAAATCCTGACCCCTCCTGGACGCACTATATGCAAATCTTCACCAACTTTCATGTAGAGTTGTAGTCTTGTCCGTTTCTTCTTAAATTGAGTCCAAGTTACGTGTATTTCCTTAAATTTCCATCCAAGTGCTAAAAATACAAAAAGAAACGATTAAGCATGCATTTTAAGGATAAATGCATGATTTAAGGGGTTAAATGACCCCGAAAAAGTGTATAAAATTACACCTCATCAAATACCCCTACACTTAGGACTTGCTTGTCCCTAAGCAAATGGGTTTTTCTACCTAGACAATAGCAATATCGGGGGCATTTAACCTACTCTTTAAAGCTATTTATGGCACAACCAATTAGACATCGTAACTAAAAGCACGGAAATTATACACTAGCACCTCACAATAAGTGTTTTGATTCTCTCTTTCTCTGGGGTGTATAATGAGTTATAACAGTATGGGAAACGAAAAATTTAACACTCATTACCTGTCATAGCATACAAATTACCATAGGCTTGATAAAGGATCAAATCTCCACCGCTAGACGTAAGTACTTAAAGTTACTATCAAAGAGGTCTTTAGAGGGTTGTGGGGTGTAGGTGTAATATGATAAACATGGAAACGGAAACGGTTGAGAAATATTTAGGTTTTGGTGAATTTGGGGTGAAGTGGTGAGCTATTTATTTATAAGAATATACGCTAATTTGGTTGCTAAGCCAAAGACTCGACCACTTAAACTAAGATATACAAACTCTACACAACTTTACATCAAACTCTTTCCTTTTCTTTTCTTAACTCTATGATAAACATAAACATAACAGAAGCAAATGACAGTCCGTACGTTTTTTCTCTCTCTCTTTTTTCATACACTTTTGCCCTGCCATTGCTTAAACATAATAATACATCAGATGGGGTTTATAGATACACCCTTACACTTGAACTTTTATATATTCGATACATGAACTAATCTAATGACCTGAATTAAGGTGGATTAAAATAACATTGAGACTATCAAACAAATAGGGGGTATTGACTTAACTTTTCTTCCCCATTCTTCCGTAAAATAAATACTATTATGAATCCCAATTGTCCCAAAACTGTATTTACAAGGATAATGACTTAGCAACCGTGTACTCAAATAATTAACTTGGGTTAAACAATAATGTACTAAAAATGATTACATACAAGGTAGGCTAAGGTGATTTGGGTGTAACAATTAGTTTAAAGGTTTAAACAATGTTTTTCATTAAGAATCCAGAATCCATCAGAAAATTATGAGAACCGTGCAAAGGATACGCTTAGAGGGTTGTACTAGGGGAATCCTGCACTAAAAATGAGTGCATGGCAAGGGTGTGGGATAGTTATATGATCGAGGTGACCATAATAACAATTATAGGTTTAAAACATCTGTTAATCCTAGTGCCTTTTATCATTTAGCAAATCTTAATACTCACTATGCGGTCTCGGGATGCATCACTAAAACAAGTTCTAGAATTTAATACACTACACGTACACTCTCATATAATTTGAAACTGATACCAATGCTCCAGAAAAGGCGACAAAATCACACATGCACAGACACATCCATGAACGCGACACATGCAATTGCTCTTTCATTAACTCGAGAAAGCTAAAGGTATAAATTATCTTAGGTATCAAAGATGGATACCCGAATTCCTAAAGATCTAGGAGCGAACCTCACAATTTGGGGGTGGAATTTTTTTTAGTGGTAGGGTTTTTATGCTAATCATATAATTCCCTATCCAATGAGACGCTACTAGTACTTAGTTTCATACGCTATGTTTCGGTATATTACTCATCATTTTAAGGACAAAGCAAAGGCAAATGAAAGAATAGTTTCTAAGGCTTTTATTTCCCCTTACACTTATTACAAACATTGTCCCCAATGTTCTAGAAAGTACTCGTAAACGAATAAAGGGAAAAGAAAAAGAGCAAGAGAAACTAGTACTCCCTTGGTTTTGCTTAATAATGGAGAAGAAACAAATGATCCTGGCTAAATCGTCATCCAAGAATTATCCACATGAAACTCCTAAGAACTCCCGGGCTTCTCCTCATCAGATATAACCTGCAAATCATAGACAAGAACAACTACACCAAGCGTAAATTCCACGGGTGAATGATATACAACCTCATTAACTACGTTTAGACTCTATGAAAGCAATAAAGATAGGATAAAATACTAATGTAGTCGTGGTTTTCTGCATTTTTCAGACAAATTACAAATTCTAGAAATTACACAAAAATTATTTTTCAAAAATTCAAGAAAATACAAAATTTAAAGTATTTGGGCTGGCGACGCCGTCAGGAAAAATCCTAACGCCGTCTCCAGACACTGTAAAGAAAATTGTCTTCGTTTTCTAAAAAAATTCTACACAAGTATCCTATTAGTTATTTCCTGTAAATTTTACTGCATAAACCACAAAATTGATTAGTACAATCATATGACTCAAAACAAACACATAAGACACACAAGACACACCTAAAATGCAAGAAAATAAAAGATAGGGTTGCTTGCCAATAAGCGCTTATTTTTGTTCGAGTCACGAGCCTGACTCTACGCTTATTTGACGCGCAAAAGGTGGGTCTCCCATACACTTAAGGTTAAGTGCGGGTGATAGTAGTGATGCACACCATTTCGATGTAGGTATGCCACGTGAGGTGAAGGTGATGTGTGAATGGTCAAAGGGGTTACTACCTTTACCCTAAAACTACCCGAACTATACGTGTTGATGAGTGGGTCGGTCCCTCTTTTGTCTCCTTGATTTACATCTAAGGATGGAAAATTGGATAAAGATTGAGGCTTTGGTTCATCAACTTTAGGAACTTCCCTAAAACTAAAAGAAAGGTCATGACTACAAGTATTCAAGCCCCAATCCTCTAGTTGTGTTTGGTTCAAGAGTTCTACCTACATCGGGATTCCTATAGTCTCATCTACTTCTTTCGGGTGAGTCATGGGCGGTGTGTAAACCTCAAATGATAGGAGGACTTGTGGGGTACTTTGTGGGCTTGGATTATCCATATTATCCTCCATCATATCTAGATCACCTATAGGCTCATTATATGCATCTAACCATGCCATGCACTTAGGCATCTTAACCATAACTATCTCATATTCTAAATCCTCCTTATATGTTTTCTTAGATTGTGACTTAGACAATTCTATTATGTTATCTAACTTATGGGTCATTGCTAGGGAGCTCTTTTTAAAAATTTGATGCATTTGGTCACTTTTCCTAAGGGTCTCACTAACAAAAGTTGATCCTAAACACGGAGGTTGTTCAAAGGGATTCATCTTAGGTGAAGGCTTATATGGTGCATAGGTTTCACTATGTGAGGTACTATGTGTGCGAGGATATTCTACTCCACCATTCATTATTTTATATACTTCCTCAAGATTCTCTAAGTCGCTTTTAAAATCTTCCAGATAATTTTCATGGTAATATTCAATAAAGCACTCAAATTGTTCTTCCGTTAACGACTCAAGTGTGATTTTATCCGTCATGGTGACGAATGACATATTTACAAACAAATACATAAAGAAGAGATAGAATACGAGAAAGCTAATTGACAAGAATTTAAAATCTCACTTGATAGGAATCTTGTGAGTAGACCTAAGCTAGATAGAATCCGAAACCTATACTATTCCCCGACAGCGCGCCAAAAACTTTGATGAGGGTTATGAAACTCCCAATAAGGTTTACAACTCCCTAGGCAGTGTACCTAACCGTTATTGTGTAGTATAGGCAAGACTCGAGGGTTGTTATTGTTCTCTAGGGGAATAGCACTGTGAAGACCATATCGAATGTTCGCTAAGGTCTAGGGGTTGAAGGAATTTTTTTTTTTGTGTTTTTTATATTTTATGAAAGCAAGTAAATCTCGGGGTTGAAGGTTGGTTTGTTTTAAACTAATTAACTACTAATTCTAAATCTAATCTAATGGCATGGAGGACAACGAAGCGTATTTACCTAGGATGCACTACTCCTTGTTAGCTATCCAATTCTACCTATTGCTTTGTCACACTTGTGGTGTATTGTGTAAGTATTTCCGAGAAGCATGACGAATTACATGAAAATGCCATCTACGTGATATCTTGCTAAGGCAAAGCACAAGTAAGGTAGTATGAAGACTATTACAAGGCCCTTAGGGAGATAAACACATATTAAAATACTTAAAGGGGATCATCCATAGATGGGTAAGGTAGTATGAAGACTATTACCGATGAAATCCTTTTTACACAATCATGTCGCTCTAGGCATCGATACAACACTTAAGTTGCTAATGTTCTAAAGCCTAAACATGCACACACATCAACAAGAAGCAATAAGAAACAAGAATTATAAACTATAATCAATTATACTTATTGAATTTGTCACACCTTAATAATGAATATAGAAGATCCATAATCATCAATAAGAAAATAACAAGATCTAATCAACTAATAAGAAGTTTCATGCATTCCCAAATAAATACTAGATGAGTTAGCCAAGCATACTTGATTAAGAACAATCACAATAAGAATTAAAGACATAATAAATATATAATCAAGAATCCAAACCATTACAAGATGTTTATGGATCGAATAAGACCCTCTAAGTTGCTGGAAAAACACCTACCCAGACCCTAGAATCGGACTTAGGGTTGGGGGCTTACAAAAAACTAAGTTATAAGTTTGTATTTATAGGAAAACCATAGGTTGGCTCGTTCTGACGCCGTCTGGAAATCCTGGCCATGTCTGGAAAATCCTGACCCCTCTTGAACGCACTGTATGCAAATCTTCACCAACTTTCATGTAGAGTTATAGTCTTGTCTGTTTCTTCCCAAATTAAGTCAAAGTCACGTGTATTTCTTCAAATTTCCATCCAAGCGCTAAAAATACAAAAAAAATGATTAAGAACGTATTTTAAGGATAAATGCATGATTTAAGGGGTTAAATGACTCCGAAAAAGTGTATAAAATTACACCTCATCAAACGTAAAAAGGGACAAAAATGTAAGAAATCGGATGAAAACGTAAAAAAACGGACGAGAACGTAAAAAACGGACGAAAATGTAAGAAATCTGACGAAAACGGCCGGAAACGTAAAAAAATGAATGAGAACGTAAAAAACGTACGAAAGCATAAAAAAACAAACGAAAACGTAAAAAACGGACGAAAACGTAAAAAAACTGGCAAAAACGTATAAAACGTTCAAAAACGTATGAAAACAACATAATTTAGTGGGTCGACCCGACCCAACCCATTGTACCCATTACCCGTTAGACCTATTTTTAAAACATGACATGTTTGACCCATGACCCATTTGACCTATGACCGAAACCGAACCAACGACCCAAACCGACCCAACGACCCAAACCGACCCATTTGCCGCCTCTAAAAAAACAGACGAAAACGTTTAAAAACACGGGACGGAAAAACGAAATAAACATTATAAAAAGTACAAAAACGGAATGAAAACGTATATCATGAATTTAAAAAAGTATTGGAAAAACGGTTTTTGTAATACGTATACAAAACGGATAATAACGTTAGATAAAACGGAGAAAAACAGATAAAAACGTATGAAAATGAATAAACCAAAAAAATTTAAAAATAATTAGAAACGGCGGTTAGAATGGACGGTGGAGTATGACACGAGAGATTTGAGTTAGAATGGTGTATATTTGATGTTTTATAGAACCATTTTATTTTTATTGAGAAGAAAATGAGAATGAAAAAAAGTGAGAATGATAGAAAAGACTTTTCAATTTTTATGTTAAAATGTTGAAAAAAAGTGAGAATGAGAATTTCATACTTTTTGAAAAATGTTGAAAAATTTCTTAGAAAATAAGATATTTTTCACCAACTTAAGACCCATTTATTAGTCTTGCTGAGTAAGCGATTAAAAAAAACTTTGGAACAAAACTTTTATTCAAAAAAAACCTCGTAAGTAACATTAACTGTGACTATATGATACATTTGTTATTGTTAAAAAAACATGACAAGAATTTTGGGTCAACCCAATGCGAACCGTGAGAGAAATTATCTGCAAAAGTTATACAGGTTGGCCCAGCTTGTCCAAGTGGTCGGAACTTATATAAGCTACTCTTGCACTCGTTTGAGTCATACTACTGATCTTACTTAAAGGTTTTAGGTTCACTAAGCTATCCATGATTGATATTTGAGTGCCACGCGATTTACGTTTGAGCTTTAAAATGTTATTGTTATGTTGTAGTTGCAGAAAACTTGTACTTGTAACTAGTAAATTAAAATAAATAAATTATTGGTAGAGCTTGGGTCTCAACTCTTTGAATCGTTGCCTTTAAGTATTCGTAGTCATTTTTTTGTTAGAGTAACAAGTTCCATAGTTTCTAAAAATAATATGTTTAAGTTTCTAAATGTAACTATGAGTTACGAGAGTGATAGGGATGATAGAATCAACCGATCCACACCAATCAATTCTCATCAGGCGACCGCCAGATGGTGACTAAGCAAAAAACCAAACCTTCTAGGCGGCTTTAGTACTGTGGGTTGCACTGGTCGTGGCTGCCCTCTTTCTCCAGTAATGAAATCGGGCATTTTCCTGTTAGACATATTTCTATAGTTATGGTCATTGTGTATATGTACAATGAAATCTGTACTTATTCTTGTGTCTATTTAATTATATGCAATAGTGATATAATCGTATCCAGATCGCTTAAGATCTGTGTAGGAACGTAGTGGATTCTTTCCCTTGATATACGTGTTTTGAAAAGCCTCTACAGATGATAATCCCTTTGATCATACAACACTAAGAAGTTTGAAAAAAAAATGCTATTAGCGAATGGTATTTGCAGTTTAACAACTAATATTTGATACTCTTGTAGATAGATGTTTCGTGTAGTGTCGCCTTTCAGTCTTTGCTGTAGCCCTTAAAATAGATATTTGGAATGTGTGCAATTCATTGCTTTCAATAGTAATGACTCTAAATACAACACTTGCACCTGAAGTCTTCAATGATGTTTCCATACTTGGTCACGGGCGGTTCCATAATTCTCTTGGGATAGAAAGTAAGAACTTTTTGAGTTCGGGGGTTTATTGTAGATTTGCGTTTCTTCTCAAGATCATTGAACATTTAAACTAGTAGTTGCTTGTCTGATACTGCAATAGCTATGGACAGCATATTACACTGTAAGCACTTGAGGATGAACTTGGATTGCAATTTAAGACAGCATTTGGTGCAATCACCGTCACTTCTAGTTCCAGCAACAAATGACGCAGAATGCTCGTGAGCATCAACGTCATGTAGGCCACCAAGCTTCATATTGATGAACTAATAAACAAGATCGTCATTGGAAGTATTAACACCTTGTTCGGACTTGATAATAAACGTAGAACAAGTGGAACGTATTGACCCTTCAGGATTAAGAACCTCCTCGCAAACTTCACAGAAGTATTGACCGTTGAGGTTTTCGATTGCGGAGTAGCTTAGCTCCAACAGGTTCTTGTCATAATACCTTCATAAAGTAATTAGATACATATCCACATAAAAATCCTCTTTAAGAGATACATAGAATGTCATAGCTTCATAAATTAGATGATTGAGTTTTTATAATGTGTGCCATTTTGAGGTTATAAAACCTTTTTACCTAGATAAATCCCACTTGATATGTAATAGTCTTTTGAATCTAGTCATGTCTTCATATACGTAAACCACCACTATACGAACAAAACCCGACTATCTTTGGCCAAGACCCGGCACCCGGCTATAATCGGCCAAGACCTGGCTATTCCGGTCTATATCCGGTTGGACCCGGCCAAGACCCGAATATTCCGGCCAAGACTCGGCTATATCCGGTTGGACCCGGCCAAGACTATATCCGGTTGAAACCGGCCAAGACCCGGCCATATCCGGCCAAGAGTCGGATATTCCGACCAAGACCCGGTCAGACCCGGACAAGGCCGGACTATTCCGGCCAAGACCCGGCTATATCGTTTTTGAGCAACAGTTGTAGTAGTATTGTTGTTTCAAGTACAATACATTTGAGTTATCGTAGCATATTGAGCACCGTTTCTTCATGCGGCTTTACTGTTTAAAATATAGCTTTTTAAAGTAATGAGAGACATGTGGACCCTCAAGATCACGTTATATGTGCGTTATCTGGAGGTGTGGATTCCACAGTTGCAGCCGCCACTCTTGTTCACAAAACATGCAATTGGAGGAACAAGAACGGGTGATGCAAAGTGATCTTCAGCTTCCTGTTACTTGTGTTGATGCATCCGTGCAACTTCTGAGTGAGTTGAAGAATTCAGTAACCAGATACTCGCTACAATTTTGTACCGCGACAGTGTTGACAATTCCAAGAGAATGTATATGTGCATTAACGCCCCGGTGGAGATGTGAGTTCCTTCTACATCATCGTCAGTACTTTGAAATATAATAAATAAGTTTTAAGTTTTGATATGTTCCTAATGCAGCTTACTCCATGTATGGCAATCGATGACGTGATGCAAAGCCTGCAAAGTCCTATTGGCACCCACCGTGTCGGTTACATCTATAATCTTGCTGGCTTTCTTCTAGCATCAGCTGAAAAGGTAATTCACCTTTACCTTGAACCCAATTAACACAAGATCGTGTAGAAATATCAGCTGATGCAAAAAAGAAATACGTCACTGCAATGTTCATTATTTAGATTGCATCAACAGATTAATTGTCGCAACCATATGCAACTTTTTTCAAGCTTACACAAAACAGCAATGTTCTTCCTTACATGGTTTATTCCAACTTTTATAGAAATAAAAGCAATAAAACTGCCTCTACAACGTTATTCGACAGAGTATCACGTACTCAGCAAGACCGATTAAACGTTTTTGTAGAAGTTGACAGACAAAGGATCTTTGCTTACAGCCAGACGTTGCATTCCATTAAGGCCTAAAACTATACCAAGATCCTTACACATAACTTTGCAGGTGCTGCAGACACTCGGACAGAACACAAACTTATAACCAAACAATGTTTTCTCAATCTTAAACCAGTTATCCAATGTTTCTGGTCCTGGGTTTCCCTCAACACCGCCCATCATCACAACATAAGATTTAATATTTATATTGTTCTTGAACTTCCATACATTTGACTACCGACAAATGGTTGAGCCCGAGAACTTAATGTTAACATATGTGGAAAGACGAATTACTCCTTTCTTGGGATCGGGACAAGTAAAGTTGCCAACTTCAGCCCAGATGAGGCCGCCGTTAATTGTGTCTCCTAGATTAACGTAGTGTTCCACCCATGATTGG
>BQNB010119498.1:0-17237 GCA_026074375.1 Tanacetum coccineum
CCAGGCAATAAACCATCACTGTCCTAAAAAAGAAAAGGAGCAGTAGACGATTCACATGCCTCATGGACGCTAGCAGGAATTGTCTCATGCTCGGACTTAACCACATCTCCAACCTCAGTCTCATCATCAGATTCAGAATCAGAAGCAGTCGGCAGAGGGTTAAGAGGATCCACCTCTTCATAAGGTTATGTCAACTCTGACTCACTCTCATCTTCCTCGATGTTGAATTCCATATCATCTTCATCTTCTTGAGGATCTTCTTCTTCCTCAAATTCATCTTCTTCTGGGTCCTCGTCTTCATCTTCTAAGACAGGCTCGGGAACAATAGGAACATCATCATGTTGATTTGGCTCAGCAACGAGTACATCATCCACGTGGTTAAGAGGAATCTCATTCACCATGATAATCTAGAAAATACCATATAATACTTACTTAATAGCGTATCATTTCTTATTATCATCATAACACTATTATCAAAATAACAATTCGCATCAAAGCGCAACAAACAAAAATTTATAATTCGCGACCTTCTCGATTCGCATATATCTTAGTTATATTTCAAACATATATAATGGTAGTTATCATATAATCGCATGACATTTTATGCATACAACACATGCACCAATAGACAGTAACTTATGCATCCAACAAATGCATAAATGCACCAATACATAACGTTTTATGCATCTAACACATACATAAATGTCCGTACTTAACCAATTATATATATAGTGTATACGTACTTATCTTTACACGTAGCAATTAATAAATGTACCTTACATGTAACCAATGGCAACGAGGAGTATCGGCGTGCGTGTAGAAGCGTTATAGTTTAGGTTTTTCAAAAGACTCAACCCAGTTCTCTACAACTCTAGACTCTTGATATCACTTTGATATCTAAAACCATTACAATCCGAGTTTTGAAAACAACCTAGTTCTCTACAACCGAAGCTCTTGATACTAATCTGTAACACCCGCCCCGAGGAGCATCGGATTGCGCAACGGAAATTAGCAATTTGGTGTTACTAAATAGCATCCTTCACAACGATAATAGAAAACGACTCAAATAAGACGTTTTACCAAACTTGTCTTCCATAATTATTCAGAGTTAAAAGTGCATTAGGTCCCACAGAATCGCAACCACCGTCTATTACAAACCATGAAAAACAAATTGTTTTCAAATGAAAGACATTGATTTTAAACACAACATAAGATATTGTTTTTAAAAGACCGGAACACACAAGAAGTCTTTCCATAAAATCCATCACCACACGCACGACACCTCCACGCCATCGTTGCCTTCAACCTTGGTTACCTGGGATTAAACATGTTTAAAACGTCAACAACAAAGTTGAGTGAAATTCATAGAGTTTAAATCAGCCAATAAGTAAAAACATTTGAACACATTATTAGTTCTCAGGAAAACAAAGCAACAAATGCAATGTATAGCAACTTCTTTTCTTTCATGCAATAAGCTCATGACACCGAACGTTAACAATACATATGGCATTTCATATGTTAAAGGTGCCCCAAAACAAGGTATTATTGTCATATACCTACTAATTTCTAATAACAAAATGTCTGTTTGACAGGGTGGTCATAATGATTCAGACCCCGGACAGGGTTGTCAAACCCAATAGATCTATTTAATGCATTAGCGTTCACCTCACAAGGCAATTAACGGTTCATGAAATAAGGGACTTCGACAATAGCAACTTATGCGGAAACTATCTCATAATCGGGTCCAGCATACCATAAAATCATATGTGTTCGATTAATAAAACAAACATGTATCCCCCTCGCGGGTTTAATAACATTTAAAAGAATTTAATGCGAGGCTTTGAACTCACCTTAAAGAAAAGATCCAAATCAATCAACTTCAACAAACGTAATAAACTTCACGTCTCAACCGCGACCTATATAGTACATATATATAGCGGCACGTGACTAAAAGTATAACTTATCATATATTGCATACTTATACTTGCATGTATATATTAGTATATTATATATATATAAATAATATATATATATATATATATATATATATATATCACTATTACGTATACACAATCATATACTAGAATCTCCAAGTGCGACGCAAAACATTTCGCTTTGACTTACTTAACAATATCACAACGTTTTCAATAAAGTTTCCATTTTTAGAAAGCTTGCCGAAAGTAAAGATAATATAACCCAAACTTATCATTTCACCTTAGTTTAACTAACATTACGAATCCTTTGCTTGTTATAAACTATATTCAAAAGTATACGCAAGTTTGACTTTCAAAAGTCAAACTTCGTAGTTGACTTTTTACCCAAAAATAACTCAAACTTGACTCGGCCGTAAAATCTTCGTTTTTAGGAGTTACAAGGCCTACCTTATATCAAAACGGACCTTAGAACATCCTTTATCATATTCAAAAGCCTAATTTAGATTTCAAAAATTTCTCGACACGCTATGGTCAAGTCAAACTTTCTGGTCAACAAAAGTCAACACAAAGTCATACCAAAACTTGTTTTTACCAAAATCCAACCATTCCAACATGTTTAACTAGCCTAAAAACCCTAAAAACATATACTAACACCATCAAACATATGTTCATACTTGAAATACTTTCAAACCCACTTTGCACTTGAATCAACTAGTTACAATTTACATACATGTAATATATCATTTTAATCAAACAAGAAACATAACTAGGAGCTTACAATGCTATCAAGAAATTCAAAATATGGTTTCCCCTTGTGCTTTAGAAATCGGACACAAACCCAAAGACCAAACCACAACCTTTTTCAAACAACCAACACTAAAATAACAACAATCTAACTAATCTAAACACCCTCTTATACTTGAAATCACCAAGAACACATCAAAATTTCAACTTCTTCAATACTTAATGCATGTGAGGTTTCTTCAGTGGTAAATGTAGAGGATTGACCAAGGATTAATATGGTATAAACGGATTTAATTGCATGTAAGTAAATAATTTTTGACAATGGATTGTGTGTGTGTTTGAGTTCGAACGGACAAGAAGGAGGGAGGACAAGAAAAAATGAATTTTTTTATAAAAGAATGAAATGAGAGATATGGTGTTCTATTTATAGAAATAGACTTTGATATATTGGCAAAAATAGTCCCTCCATACTCCATCTCTTTTAAAACTAGTACAAGTTATCTTTTTATTAATAAAATCCGGCCATAAACACGAGTCACACCACGTTTCGTAAAGTTTTTATTTCGTCCCACTAAATATAGTTTAAAACATTTATTAAAACGTTAAACCTCGTAAAACACGACCTTTAAATACAGTTTTTACAAAAACTCGGAGAAACGACAAAAAATACAAAATTAACATATTTACGCTCTCGGATCAGTAAAATAAATTTTTCTGACTTTCTTAAACGCTAAAAACAGATAGAAACTAAATCACAGAATAAAATTCACTAATAAATGGAAATTCTCATCAAACCACATATAGCATAAACGACTATAATCATTTACGTAATTAAAAATAACTATCTTAGCTAGGGATAGACGTTGACCTGAAACTCGGGTTGTTACAGTAGGTACCCAATGAATATATCCATGCAAGTTTCATGTGCTTTCTTTTTGTTTATAAAACTCTTTGAAAACTCTAACGCACTTGACCTATAGCACAAGCGATGATATATACACACTTTAGAGAACCATATAAACCAATACTCAGTCTAATCAAAATGGTGTTACTGGTTGTACCGTCTCTACTAGCAATCTGTTTATTTTGGGATTAAAAGGACTTTTTACCCTCACTTTTAACCTAAAAACCTTTAAAAACTAATCATGAATTTTTGAATCTGTTAATTCTAGACCCGTTTTAACCCATACCAAGAATAACTTGTTCTGAAACATTACCTTACCAAGACGTTAATCCGTCTTTAATTATGACTAAGAATACACTATTTAATGCAAGTCCCCATGGTCCAACTTATACACGGTGAAACAACAACGCAAGATGAACACCTTTACTCATACACACATTTCCTCATTTGCAATGATTCAAAATAATGGAATCTGACATCTGAAAAAGAAAATAGGCAACTACTTAATATGTAAGACGTATAAAAAACGATATGAGGATTCTGCAACATATATAAAAGAAACTTAACAATAAAGAATTAGCATCAGAGAAGTCATAGATTTGTGATAAATTTTGTGAGCTAAGTTGTGAGAAATCCTAAACACCCCATTTAAGTAATCCCAATCCTAAAGTTCTATAAGACATAAGAATATAAGACTAAATTAATTCGCTCATACCTTTGGATGGCCATCCATAATGCATTTCTCTGCGTCCAAAGCTTGCTTCACCCTCTCTTCACTGATTTTGTTAGTCTTTCCAAATCTTTTATCAGTATCATCAAAAAATTTTCATGGGAGTCAACTAAAGCTTGTAATTTCTTAACAACAAAAAAGCCTAACAATGGCCAACAATACTTAAATAACATAACTTGAATGAATATTGTACATTTTGACAATCAGCCAGGATGAACCAAAAAGAATACATCCAAATAATAAATAAAGAATATTTGACCTTAAATTTTTCCTAAAAATGACATTTATTAGCACGAGTCAGGTGGCCCATCAACAATATCTGACCTTAAAGTTTTCTTAAAACTTAATATAAGTAATATATTACCTTAAATTCAAAGTTCAGGGATTAGTTAGTAGAACCTTAAATTTCAATTTTTTTATGATCATGAATCAGTTCATAGAAAACCTAAAATATCTTATTTTCAGTTATAATTAATCATTTTTAGGGTAAATGAGTACTCAAAGTTGAGTGGGTAGAGTTACTTTGTTTATAAGCAGTTTCATTATACATTTCTAAACAACCCTTATAAGTGAAAGTATTAATAAGAAACTCTAGACATCTGGTGTTACAATAAAGTCTCTAGTTTTCAAGGACCTCATAGTACAATAAAGTATCTCCTAATTCGCTTCATTACAAAGTTTTGATTGTTATACCTGTCAAGTTCCTTTGAATCAAGTTGTTCACTGTATTTTTTTTATTCTTGCGTCAATGAGATTGACATTCTTTTTCTCAGTATCATATTTTTCTATTCTTTCCCCAATCTCCTTATAAGTTTAACCCAATTGCCAAATTTAAATAGATTTTTTTGAATTCATTATCAAAAAGTTATATTATTGAAACAAATTATTTTTTGTAATCAGTTGACGAACAAACCATATATTTTTAAAAAATTGGTCAGAAGTTTTGTAGATCAACCCAACCTCACCCGTCTCATAATTATTCGTTTTGACCCAAACTTGATTCACTTGTTTGAACCCGTCCCACCTACTTTTTTTGCCTCTTTTTAATGTAGGTGATCAAATATAAGTAGGCTTAATATAAATGACCATTTAAAAACGAAAATCTGTGTACCTTCCATTTGTCTATTGTTTCCCCAGAAAGTTGAAGTACCATAAAGTTATTTCCTGTTGCAAAACATCCACTGTATCTATTTCAATCTCAGATCATAATTTTATTCCAATGATAAATATGTCCAAACAAAATATATAACACTTTCCTTTAGAGTTAGTGATCCATTTCTCATCAACCACAACATCGCCTCCACCCATTTATCTAACTTTGATTAACCGTTTCACCATAAAATTTGTGGCTTTATACAATAAATATGTTAGGTAACTATAAAAATATTAACCACAACATAGCCTCTACCCATTTATCTAACTTTGAAACAAAATGGACGTAGATGTGTTTTAATAATTCTACATTCTATAAAAATATTAAGAATAATTGACATAAGATTACCTTTTCAGTTACACACCAACATTCTTTCCAATCTTGCTATTCCACTTTGTATTCATAAATAGGAATTGCAACCTGTAAAAAAATGCAAATAAATAATGAATATTTTAAATCAAAATTACACGAACAAAAAACTAAAATGAAAGACTCAATTCATATTTAGTTCATACATACACTTCATCAAACAGTTTATGGGCATATAAAACATACGTAAATTTACAAATAGTCTTTGTGCATCAAACACCATAAATGAAACAACCGATATATCATTCAAATTGTAAGGAATTTACCTTTATCCAGGACAATGTGTGATCTTCATTTTCTTCCCGACTTCTCTTTTAGACTTTTGCATCACAAAATCCTATACTAATTCAAAGCAACTGATAAAAGTATATTTTCATTAATTTTAAATTAAAAAAATGCATATGTGAAATACTACCTTCTTAAGTGTGTCTAGAAGAAGTATTATAACCATGCAACCCACAAGCATGAAAACCTGTACAATTAAAGAAATGAACTAAAAACAAAACGTGATTAACAAAAGTAATTCACAAACAAAATCTGTTCGTAGTACCTGCCAAGCAATTCATGAAGATGATTTCCCTTAAAAAAATTCTAGACTTCTAGCAAAACACAATTAAAAATGAACATAATTAATGTAAGCTATGCTATAATTGAATCAAAACAAAATAATTATAATTTACAACTAATAATTTGAAACCCCATTAAAATTAAATGGGTACATACTAATGATGTATCAAATGATTTGGATCTGCGATATGGTTTTGAATTTTTGTTATGGTTGTTCCTTTACACATATTGCAAATGTGGAAATCGTAGAGGGGGGTGAATACATTTCCATTTAAAAACTTAAAACGTTTTATATCAAATTATCGATCAAGTTAAACACAATATGAGAAGTGTGAATAATACATCTATATTCATTAGAACATGTCATAGCAATATAAACATAATCACAATACTAACTTCTATCCTTAACACAATCATCATCCAAATAATATAAGCAACAATCAACACACATATAGATCTAATGCTAATATAAATGTATGGCGATAAGGTAAATAAAGATGTAAAGCGAAAAGTAAAAGAAAGTGCAAACCGGACACGATGATTTATAGTGGTTCGGTCACGAAGCTCCTCTTTGCCCTATGATGATGGTCAAAAACCCCTCAAATATATATATATATATATATATATATATATATATATATATATATATATATATATATATATACGTATACGTAAGCAAAGTATCATACAAATTATTCTTAGGAAAGAATAAAAAGTAATCAACACGGGTATCGTTTTCCTCGGTGAGAGGTGAATGGAAATCTACGTTCAAGTTGTAAATCGAGCTTGATTGTCATACAAGTTTTTGGTTTTGGTTTTAAACTATTTTTATACTAAAAATTAAAGTAATATTAATTCTAAGATTTAAAACTAAAAGATTATACTAAAATTGATCTAAAAGATATAAATGACAAATATGCTTAAAAAGATATAAATGACTAATATGCTTGCTAAGTGACGTGAAAGGTTCCTTAAGTGTGCATTTAGGCTTATTAACGAATTATAATCCTTAGAAAATATAATTTTCTCACAACGTTGGTTTATTTTGAAAACGATCTCTTAAAAAGAAAATAATTACTAGATGTGTACTTTGATTATTCTCTGGATTTTGCCCTTTGAACAATCAACTTACAAATCTAAATAATCCGACAAATTATTAATCAATTAAACCTTTTTCAAATCCACACTTAATTACCAATTCACAAATATCACTTAACAAACACTAATAAAACTATTCGCTACTCATAATGTTCAAATAAGCAAAGCAAAACATTTTATTCTAAAGCTAGACTAATTAATTGAAAAATGATAGAAAATGGAACTGAATTGACGAGCCGCAATTAAACGGAATACCACCCGATTTATTTAGCTAAAGAAAATAATTAAATTCGGTCTAGCTAAATAAACCCGTAAGCTCCGCGCCTCATGAGTAGACCGGTACCAATTATCACAAAACATAAAATGTTGTTATATGAAAACAGTTAATATCAAATTATAGATAATACAAAAGTAGCGCCTATCTGTTAACGAAACAATCAAGCCTTTACCCTAAACAAATCTTGACAAGGCCCATTTCTAATCAACTGAAACCCAATACTTAAATCATGGCCCAATTATAATTCTATAAACCAAATGCAGCCAAGATAATGGATCACATAAAATTGGGTCGAATTCTAGTAACAAGTTTATAAAGAAATTCTAGATTAAACTTAATTTGCACTCAATACAAATAAGCTACTTAATAAGCCGAAAATTAATTAAGCAAGACAGAGATCCCAATCAACTTAATAAGCATGAAAGTAAATTAAAATTTAGCTTTTATCGCTGCAACTCAAAGAGATTTATTAAGCTTAAACGGGACCAGATGACAAAATGAGATTGATATTTTATAAACATCAAATCTTAAACGAGATCTACCACCCCAGGTGAAATCTAAATCAAATTATTATTAAACCGATGCGATAAGCTACGAAAAACATTAAAAATAAGAAGTCATAAAACTAAATAAGCACTAAACCATAGATCGCAAACTTATTTAGCAAATAAGCACAACCGAATATCTTGCAAACATATAATCTGAACGAATCTGAAATAAGCTATAACAAAACTTATTCAGATCTGAATAAGCTCAGAAAGTGAAACACGAAACAAAAAAAATAAGCACTATAAAGGAATTAAAAAGAAATAAGCGATTTGAAAACAAAACATTAACTTCATTAGGCTCGACCAAATCTTGTTACAATTACTAAAATAAAATGATGAACAATAGTTTAACAATAAGCTGGAAAATGAAAATAAGCTAAATCTAAAACTAAATAAGCTAAAAAAACTTGAAACTAAAAATATTAAAACTAAGTTCCTAGATGCCTCAAAATGAAGGGAGCATCCTGTTTATAAAGGAATGTGAGGGGTGAGTTTTATAAATTTCTCTAATCGTCACTAGCCAATCATTGGGCTTCAATTGTGCTTCCTCGGATCGTCAGGTGGATCAGCCGTTCATGACGTGACATGTGGCTTTGAACAAAGCTTATTCTTTACGCATCATTTGGAGCCCTTTGATTAGATGGAATGAAACGAATTCATATATCAATTATACATGCCACGCGTCCTCTTTCTATTTGTTCATTCCATTTGGGTGTGCCATCACATGGGTGATGTTGATTTAATTAAAGTCACGTGACCTTCATGAATTATTTGTAAATTCTCATGCCAAAGATGCACAGCATATTCAATATTAACTTAAGATATGATTTGGTAAGTTGGGCCGTGTTATTCATTTGATGGGCTAAGTTTCTAGGCCAAGCTCCATAATTGCACTTCATCATTTTTATTTTTAATTTCATGTGTTAAGACCACATAACTTGGGCTGGGCTGATTTTTTTAAGTCTTGTTAACTCAATACAAACATGGGTCGGTTTGACCCATGTAAATGGTGTCGGGCTGGCCCAATAAAAGATGAAGACACCGTTGGACTTGTTTTCTCGTGCTTTTTCCAATGGCATGCTTGGGGACCTTTTACGACTTTGTCTTGGCTTTAAGAAATAATTAAACTTGACCAAATTGAGCTCGATAATTCCTGTTTTTGCACCGTTTTCAATCCTTTTACCTACAAGACATAAAAATACCAAACAAACATATTTGCAAGATAATTATCAATATTTTAGCATTTTTAGTCCAATTAATAGTGTTTTGCGGGTTATAAATGATGTGTGTTCTAGCAAACCTCAAATTCCCCCACACTAAACCATTGCTGGTCCCACACGCAATATAAATAAAACAATACCCAGAAATAAATAATTTTATCCCCTTTTAACTTATGACTCCCTCACAATCAAACAAAAACAGAAAAGGTTCATTAAAAGGTTCAAAAATCATTTAATTCGCAAACACCCCCGTTTTAACCAATTATTAAATAAAAAACTAAGATAATAATTTTTATAAAATGTATTTTAAAAGGCTTAAGAATAGGAGTTCGTCATCCTTGACTTTTCATAATCCCCAAACTAAGCTTAAAACGAAATCACAGCCAAATATAATATTAGATGCTAACACTACTCATAAATACTAATTGTGTACTTACTTTTCCTCCCCCAAATCCTAATTTTGTATCTCAAGATTTTACTTAAGTCATATACCCGAAGGCTCTTTAAGACTTATTTCGATATTTATTAAATCCGAAAATAAAACGGGACGGTTGAAAATAAAATTTAGCTTCTACCCTTATCTTTGAAAACCGATGAAGTGAACGAAATTTTGGCTTTTGTTGCTTTTGCCTTAATTCATGTCATATACCCTAAGGCTCTTTAAGACATAAATCAAGTAATATTATTTACACCATATACCCTAAGGCTCTTTAAGGTGAAAATAACTAAGCAACATTTTTCAATCAATAATTTTATAAGTACCATATACCCTAAGGCTCTTTAAGGTACAAATAATTTCATGATTAGTATTACTTTTGCCATATACCCTAAGGCTCTTTAAGGCAAAAAGTAATAAAATGATTAACTCTACTCATACCATATACCCTAAGGCTCTTTAAGGTATAAGTAAAGCGATAAACATGTGATGCATATAATAAGCCAAAATTCGAATCATCGACTACCAAGTCAAAGGAAAGTTACTAAAGATTAAGTTGAACCGGACAACCTTACTTATTAAGCATTATATATATAAGTGAAACAAGCTAATAGGAGAAAAAGCCATAATTAATACTTATGAGCTTGAAAGAGATCCAACTACTCTACGTTTAGCATCTAACTTATATTCTACTCTATCATTTTTCGTTCTTCGCAAAATTTTAAAGTTAAGCAAACACTTAGTTTTGAAAGTTAAGGGGAAAGCTAGAGTTAAAAACTCGGTCAAGTCAAAAGCTACCTAGTTCTATGGGCCTACTTATTACTATACTTTTTATATTTTTATCATTTTTTTACAACAAATTAATCAAAAACTAAGGTCAAAACAGGGTTGCAAGGGACACAGCAAGGCACATATATGATCACATTTCGATAGAAATCCCCCCCACACTTAGAATAGAACATTGGCCTCAATGTTCAAAAATATCGGGTTTTACCCCCATACTTAGGAACGAAAAAGGCAAATGCAAAACAATTCCAAACGTGAAAAGGAAACCACAATATATATACATGATCAGGATTGAGGATTCCAAAATAAGTAGAAGATCGAAGACCGGATGATTGGAGGATTAAAAACAAGCACGGGTCTTCATGATCTTAAGGAATCCTGCAAAAATAGAATCACATACCATAGAAAGAAGCACGCCCCCACACTTGGGCTATAAAATCACACAGTATTATTAATAAGAAAATAGAAAGAATAAAAGACACAGGTTGCCTCCCGAGAAGCCTTTGTTTTTGTGCGAGTCTCTAGCCTGACTCTCCTCGAATTCCTTTGTCCTTGGAGATGTAACACATGGAAGAACAAACTTCCATTGAACATTTAACTGCCACCGGCTTTAGAAAAGAAAAATGAGAAGCGAAGATGCTAGGGTCAAAAATGGTGTCTTCACTCCTGAAGGAGAAAAGAAAGTTCACATGATGAGTAAGAAGGATTTGGACAACAATTGTGAAGAAAAGATAATGGTGGTCCTTAGATGATAATCTCACACATGATGGAGAAAATGTTTTCTCGTAAATCTCAGGATCAAAAACTTTAACCATATTTTTCAAAGTATCTAGTTTGGATTCATCCTTAAAGCATTGTGGTTTATGATCGAAAAACACCTCGGGGGAGAGATCATGGGTGGTGTCATCAATAAGCAATCTCTCAAGATATAATACATCTCCATCCGAGTCATAATATCCTTCCTCAATATACGTAGAAACTTCGATAGCTAGAAAAGCATCGATCTCATCATTATCGCCTCCTGGGTCGAAACACTCATCCTCATCGGAAAAAGGTATGTGAAGTAAAACTGACTCATCAGAATAAGAAACATTAGAGTTCTCGCTCTCGACATCCTCTACCATCTCGTTAAAGAGAGGATTTACGCTACTAGAGTTGAAATTGTCATCAAATTCAAAAAGAGGGTTTGAATAAATTCAAAAAATTTCTTCTTGAACATCCTCCTTAAGAATTGAATTGTCATTACTAGAAGTTAAGTTTTCCTTAGAACCGAAGAAAGGATTTGATAAAATCATGTTATTATCGTAAAAAGTCAAATCAGATCCTTTGTTATTATCGAAGGTATCCTCGGACTCTTTTAGGATTGGGATAATTTCCTCAACACGAAAAGTGCTAAGGTGCTCATCCCCCATTATGAGAGAGTCCTTGGGCTTAATAGTCGGTAAGGCGGATGTGATTGCAAAAACCAAAGAAATTTGAGGCGTTTTATTCGAATGAAAAATGCTCTCCTTGTGAATAGCTTTAAAATTCTTCAAACACGGTGTAATACGAGTTTGACGTTTAGTTGTCGGCTCTGCGATATTCTTTACTTCCTGCTTTTCCTTTTCATCATCATCATCTTCCGGTGGAGGTAAGCAAACTAGAGCAGGTTCGTCGGTAAACCTTTCAAGCAGAGATTTGCTAGTCTTGAAAGATTCGAGACTAGGATGAAAGTCAGAAAGAGGAGTGGTACTGCCACTCGAGAGATTATTTGTTCCTTCAAAACTATCCTCGCATGTGAAATTAATCATTTTAATTGACTCGTTTGCATGCTTTTGAGGATGTTTTGAAATGCCATCGACATGAAAAATTATTTTTTCATTTCCGTCCCTTAAAATAGGTTCTCCTTCATCACATCAATTAAAGCTCGACCGATCCTCAAAAAGGATCTCCCTAGTATGAGGGGAACTCGAGGATCAGCTTCAAAATCAACAACAACAAAGTCGGTAGGAAAGTGAAAACTCCCAACTTTGACAAAAACGTCTTCGGCGACACATTTAGGTCGAGTAATGAATCGATCCGCTAACTCTAAAGTCATTCGTGTGGGAGTAAGTTCGTGTAGGGAAAGCTTTTTCCAAATGGAAAGAGGCATAAGATTTATGCTCGCGCTAAGATCGGCCAAGGCGTGGCATACATCCATTCCTGGGAAATCACATAGAATAAGAAACTTGACGGGATCTCCAAGCTTTTCGGGAAGCTTTTTGAGGAGCATTGCCGAACAATTCTCGTTCAACGATATCTTAGCTAATTCAAGCAACTTTTCCTTATTCCTGAGCAAACTCTTAATCGTAGGAGCAAATCTTGGCATCAAAAGTAAAGCGTTCGCGAAACTAATGTCGAAGCGTAAATCTTGAAAGATTTGAAAGATCTTCTCCATTTGATTCGAAGCTTTGTCACAGGATTTTTGATCATTACATCACGAAGGTTATAAAATGTCACACCCCGCCAAGGCGGAAACATAAGGCACGACATGAAAGGATATTAACATAGCACAAGCATCTTAATAGAGAAATACTAAATAGTGAAATAAAAACAAAGACACAATGTGTCATGATAACATCCACAATAGAACAACAATGTATTAATGATAGGGGTTACCATCCGTACAAGTCTTACAAAATCCAAAACATAAACTAGAAATTTGAAACAAACATATTAACCAATAAAGACATAGCACCAATCATAGATCCTCAAACGCATCCTACGGTCTCAATAGCAAACATTCCTAGCATCATATCTGATCACCTGAGATACATAAAAATGATGCTAAAACACGTCAACACTAGGTTGGTGAGATGCCATAGGATTTTAGACACCATCCTCAAAACATTTCAAAACAATTCCTACATTACTGTGATAAGATAAACAGTTGCATGGCATATCATGAACTATCACATACTACAAATCAATCAGCTCAATTCAACACAATTCAAATCAATATAGCTCAAACAAAATAGCTCAACTCAAAAAAAATAGCTCAACTCAAAAAAAAATAGCTCGGCTCAACCCAAGTGGGGAAGGAACGATCCCCCGATCCAAGCCAACCCGGCTCCACTTGTCTACTCATACAAACACATAGCAAGTAATAGCCACACAGCACATGCATTTTTAAGCTCAACCATCAAATATCACAGTAATAAAACATCACATACTCAAGCATCGTTTCCACCCCAATGAAAAATCTTAGAAAAGATAGGGCTATGACACTCACCTGAATGCGCAGCTACAAGTAACTCAAACTCCTTCCTTAAAAACTATACACAATAAAAACTCATGTTACCATCGGTAAGCTAAACGCTTAATCCAATATAACAACCCTAATGATGGACTAATATCATCTATACTATATGTAAAGACTCTCTACCATCATTTTATATCTTCATTATATCTTTTATTTACTTTCTACTTTCATTTTAAACACTTACAACTTTCTGCTCAAATGCAGAATTTTTACCCAACTTGCACGACTTAAAACCCTTACCAAAATGCATCCACAATTCCCACAAAAATTCACACATGACCCCACATGTGTATACTAATCTCATCCAGAAGCCCATGCATTCATTCAACCCATAAGTATACCCTTGAAAATCAAACTTACAAACTGGTCAATTTCGGGTCTGATTGCACACCAAAAAGTTTCGACTTAAAAACCCAACTTAAAATTAGTTTTAGCCTTAGCCCTTTTGGGGTTTCTTAATAGACATATAAAAGTTACTTTCTGTAGAAGGGATTAATTTAAAACACTTCTTAAGTAGGGTTTTCACCTCACTTAAGTTGACTCAAAATTCGTCTGAAAACACAGTTTTGACAACGAATCTTGTAACCCTTATTTAATTGACTTCCCGACCTCAAAAACTGTTGAGGCCGGATTTTTTGAAAAGTAGATTCAAAATCCTTCAGTTTAAAAAAAAGAATCATGTCGTTTGCATTCTCCATCATGGAGATATTCGCCCAACAATCTGACCTAAATTCTGCTCATTAATTAAACACCAAAACGCATAATTCAAGCCCTAATTCCTCATTAAAACTCATAACCACTTACAATTATGAACCCTAATCATTAATTCACCATTAATTACAGTAGACTAAACCCTAATTAAGAAAACCTAATTAAATTTTATGATAAAACTTAATCCATCATGTTTAGATTACATAAATTAACATGATAACTAAAAAGATTAAACTAGGAATAGAATGATTACCTTAATAACTTGATAAAAAAAACTTTTTTTTTCTTTCTCTTGAGGATTCGGTCGACCAAGGAGCAAGGGGGAGAAAAAAATCTGTATTTTCTAATCCTTGGTTTGCTTATATAGGCCTAATGGATAACCCTTTCTACAAGTTTGAGCCCAACTTGGACTTCTTTTCCTTTTTTTTTACTATTCCCGTTTTTACTATTCATCCATAAATAATTTTTTTTGAATTTACTATTCACGAATTTACTATTCACCTATAAAAAAACTTTTTTTTAACTAATAATTAATATTACCTTAAGTTTCTACAAAAACCTACGTTATTTTAACTATACCTTTTTATTAAAACGCAATAAATCGAACTTTCTAAAAATATAATTTCACTTCTAAAAAAAATTACACTCTTTCATTTCTAGGCTCACTTTCCAAGTATGGAAAGTTACACATAACTTCCATATTTCTTTTCACACTTGCTCATATTCTCATGCTCATACGAAACGATAAATGCCATTTTAGACATTCTAAAATGATCCCTAATCAAACTCATATTCAAATCAAATAATTCACCAAAACCCATAAGATTCACACAAAATAGCACAAAAATAGAATCATAGGAAGCGCATTCAAACCTGATCAAACCATGGTTGTCACAGTATCCCCTCCTTAAAGGAATCTCGTCCCGAGATTCAACTAGTGCCATCCACAACACGGTTCACAAATTAAAATAGAGGAAACCTTGGACTATCATATGACCTCACGGTTTCCCAAGTATACCTGGGCCACGCTAGAGTCCCATCTAACTGTCACAACGGGAAATCTAACTTATACGCTTTAAACTCCTTAATTTCTCCGATCCATTATTTCCTACAGTTCTTCAACAAAATGCAAGTCTTGTCATTTTAATTTTCATCTACAAGTACAGCAACCCTTCCTTGCTAAAAACTTCTTAGTTAGACACATGGAATGTGTCATGCACACCAACTAACTCATCAGGCAACCTTAATCGATAAGCAACTGGCTCGATCCTCTCAAGGACCTCAAACGGACTAACATACCTAGGTGACAATGTCCCTTTCTTTCCAAAACGCATAACACCCTTCCAGGGTAACACTTTCAACAACACTCTAGCCCCTACATTAAATTCTGCCACTTTTCGACCGCTATCAGCATAACTTTTCTGACGATCTCTCGCCATTTGAAGCTTCTCTTTAATTACCACTACCTTGTTAGTTGTTTCCTGCACCAACTCAGGACAGATCAAACTACCTTCAACAATCTCAGCCCATAAAACTGGTGACCTACACTTTCTTCCATATAGAGCCTCGAATGGAGCACATCGAATGCTACTATGGAAACTATTATTATAAGAAAACTCAACCAGCGATCGATGAATATCCCAGCCGCCGCTAAAATCTATAGCACAAGATCGCAGCATATCCTCCAAGGTCTGTATCGTACGCTCACTCTGTCCATAGTCGCGATGTAAACCTCGCATCGCGATCTGAAATGATCGACACTGGAACACCATGACGCGCAACAATTCTGTCCAAATATACCTTTGCCAGCTTCTCAGTACTAAAATCCTCCCGAATAGCTATGAAGTGAGCTGACTTAGTTAACCTATCCACCACAACCCATATTGCATCATGACCACTCCTCGTTCTAGGCAACTTTGTTATAAAGTCCATAGTAATGTTTTCCCACTTCCATTCTGGTATCTCAGGCTGTTGCAATAAGCCTGATGGTCTCTGATGCTCGGCTTTTACCTTAGCACAAGTCAGACACTTGCTAACATACACCGCGATGTCCTTCTTCATCCCCGGCCACCAATACATATCTCTCAAATCATAGTACATCTTATCTGCACCAGGATGTACCGAGTACCTAGATTTATGCGCCTCATCCATTATAACTGTCCTTACACCTCCCATCAATGGAACCCATATCCGATCCATAAAGTACAAGCTTCCATCCTCTTTCTTTTCCATCTGCTGAACTAAGTTATACAACTTTTCTTCCCGTACGTCCTCCTGACTTAAAGCTTTACTTTGCGCCGTCAAAATCATACCTCTCATCCCGGACTGGATGGTTAATGCCATTGCCCACACTCGCCTAGGCTTCAACCTCTCCTTTCTACTCAGTGCATCCGCCACCACGTTGGTTAATCACATGACCTAAAAAGTGCACTTCTTGCAACCAAAACTCGCATTTGGAAAACTTAGCAAACAGTTTCTCC
>BQNB010119499.1:0-20803 GCA_026074375.1 Tanacetum coccineum
GAATAGGAGTTTAGAAAAGCAATTGGGTCATTCGAATGGGCCTTGATAGATTATTGGGCTTAATGGGCCAAAATATGAAACTTAGCCCAAACTGCCGCCAGGCAGAATGCCAACTCGCCGTTAGGAGAATTGAGCAAACCGCCGCGAAGGTTGACAGGAGTAATTGCTAATGCCTTTCTGAGAAGATCAGCACTTAGATCGAACCATTGTTCATCAACTTGACAACTATAAACCCCAGTCTTCTCGTTATATGACATTGTTTTCCAGAACTGTTGCAGGTAGATAGCAGGAACATTTGCTGAGGCAGTGAATGCTTGGAAGAAGTTGGTATTACTCAGGATGTCCACTGATATCTGAAAGATGGGGTTCTTTTGAATCTTTTGTGCATTGAAAAGAAGGTTGCTTTTCCCGATTGTTAACCACTGAGAGCGAGGTACAATCTGCTCATCTGTTCTTGTAGGAGGTTGAGTGGGAACATTTTGTTCTGCCATCGAATTCTGCAAAAGAGTATTTAACAAAGAAGACAAACATTGCAGAGAAACGAAGTTAGAGAGAACTTCAGCATTGATTAAAGTCATGTCATTCCACGATTGATTAAAAACAGTTGTAACTCTGGTTTGATTAAAATCTACTAATTATCCAACAGGATCAATTACTTGTTAACTAAGCCCGGATGGGGTTTTAGAAAAGCAACTGGGTCATCCGAAGGGGCCTTGATAGATTATTGGGCTCAATGGGCCAAAATATAAATCTTAGCCCAAACCGCCGCCAGGCAGAATGCCAACTCGCCGTTAGGAGAATCGAGCAAACCGCCGCGAAAAGGGGCGGGTTGAATATTTTAACATATAAAAATATTCGACCAAACCGCCGAGAGACGGCGGTTTACCTGTTGGAATAAAATTAATAGAAAATTATGGCAACTCGCTGTTAAGACAACCCGCTGTTTGGACCAGCGGGTTGAGTATTTTATTAAAAACTAATAAAATAACCAACTCGCCATCAAGAAACATACGCAACTCGCCATTAAGAAACTTGGGCGAATCATTCATTTTTGTTTGAGATAGAAATCCACACATCAAAACTTATTAATATATACCTTATGAACAATTCCCAGTAACTAAGTCACATCTTATAACACTACATTGGCATTTACATCTAAAACGATCCTAAATCTATTTTTTCTACACTTTTTAATGTGTTTTCATTCGATTCCTTTGATATACACACAAAATAATTGATATAGATTAAGGATCGATGATTACCTTTGCAAGAAACACACGAAATCAGCGACTTGAGGTTTCGTTCTTGGCGGCGAGTTGCGAGTGTGTGTGTGTGTGTTTTATCTTTGACTGATTTTCGAAGGTTTTGACCAAATGGCAACTCGCCGCCCCTTTATACTCCTAAGTTACATACTTGGCAGATTTAGTCCCTTTGGTTTCCATCTTCTTTTATTTCTTGTTTTAAGTATTTCTAAGGCATTTCTAAGATTAGGCAATTGGCCAACTTAGTCCCTATTGGTTAATAAGGCTAGGAAACTTTTACACCCTAATCATTACAACAATAGATAACTTTGGACCTTTGAGTTAAAATTAATTAACTCCCCTTCAAATATTAACCCATTAGAATACAACCACCATCTTATAATTACACTTTCATAGCCTCCAACAGTCTTTTTAGAACCCCTTAGATTTTTCACATTCACTCTCCCCCTCAAACAACGACCCGTTTTCTTTTGAAAGAGCTGTTGTCGATGTTTGAGATGAAAAGATCAGGCGAACAGCTCTACCATGACCATTGATTTACTATACTCCCATAAAGCATGGATATAAAGTAATCCATGCCCAGACATTAAACCGGGTTGCAATTTGAAGTAATTGCAAGCCTTTTAGTAATTCCAAATGACTTAAAATATTTCCTAAGTATTTTATTTATTATTATTAATTAATATTAAGCCCTTTTTTTGAGTTAGACCTATGCACAAAGGATACACGAAGATATTTTGTTTACTCATCCTCTCCTTCTTGAAGACGTCTGAGAGTTTCAGGGGTTAAACTCTTCATGCCTAGGCGTGGAAGAAGAAATTCGAACCGTTCTCTTGGTAATGCTTTTGTGAGAATATCTGCATCAAACCGGGGTTGCTTTAGAAGTAATTGCCAAGCTTTAGTAATTCCAAAATGACTTAAATATTCCTAATGTTTTTTATTATTAATATTATTAATTAATTTTAAATTAATATAACAAACACACATTTTTTTTATTTACAAAGGATACACGAAGACATTATGTTTACTCATCCTCTCATTCTTGAAGACGTCTTAGAGTTTCAGGGGTCAAACTCTTCATGCCTAGGCGTGGAAGAAGAAATTCGAACCGTTCTCTTGGTAATGCCTTTGGTAGAGTATTGTCTGCAAGTTGATAATTTGTTTCCATTGAAGTAGAGTTCAACCACTCTATTTCCACTTGCTCTCGGTGAAATGGTGTGTATTATAGTCGATGTGTTTGAGCGGAGTGTGGAGTGTTACAGCAAAAGAGCAATAGCACTTTTGTTATCACAGTACACCGAGGAAGAATTTTATTGAAGTCAAATCCGGTAGTTTTGAGCTGTGATCGCAGATCCGAAGGATCTGAGGTTTTGAGCACAAATCATGGACTGCAAATGTGATTCAGCCTCTGTGTTGATATTGCGTGTTGCTTTCTGTGCTTCTTTGATAAACCAGCGTACAATCTATCTACAAGAAACTGAGCATTCCGACGTACTTCTTCTTGATCTTGACATACCGCATGCATCCGCTATTGCTTAATAAGCTGTTTTTAGTGACATGGCTGTTGTCTTTTGGTACCAGATAGAACCATGTTAATGGTCTACATTTCAAGTAACGAAAAAGACACGTTGTAGCTTCAAAGTGTTTTTGGTAGGTTTGCCTGATATCTAAGCACCAAATACAAACGGAGAATACAAGTTTTTAGGGGGGTCTACTGGCTGTTAAGGTACTTAAGGGAGAACTTTCTTGTTCGAGTTTTTGTGTCAACTGGTATACCATGAGTTCCTCGTCCAGTTTCAATCGATCCCACCATTTGGTGTATCGACAGGGTTAGAGAGATCCATTCCATATTTTTTAAGGTTCGAGAGCAATTTTGCTTGTGAATAAGATGCCTCCGGGGGACTTTGAGAAACTTTAGTCTAAGAAAAACGGACCATTTTGTCCATCATCGAATCTGAAATTTGGAGCTCGTCTCTTTTGAAATTTGTTTACACGCATTGATGATCTGTTAGGCAAAAATGATGTATTCTACGTATATTTGAAACAAGTAGAATATGTTTGCTGATTTTGCGTAGTGAAATAAGTTGGTTCATGGCACCATTGAAGAAATTGTTGGCCAACAGGAACTTTAAAGATGTGTGTCATCACCACGCCCTTGGTGCCTGCTTTAGCCTTAAGAGCCTTTCTTTCAAGACAGATAGACGAGGGAGTAGGATTTTCCTGGTCTTCAAATCCATCAGGTTGGACTGGACAAGGACTTCTTCTGAAAGATCACCATTCAGAAAAAGCTAGTTTTGACATCCATTGATAGATGATCATATTCTTGGTTGCGAGCATTGGCAATGAAGATTTTGATGGCCTCTATTCTTGCAACTGGAGCAAACGATTCTTCAAAATCAATGCCTTCCTCTTGAAGATACCCTTTGGCAAACCAACGAGCTTTATTTTTTAGTATACATTACAATATTCATCAAGTTTCACTTTGTAGATCACTTGGGGCTGCGATTTCCATAAATAGATTGGACGAGTGGTACTAATTCCCATACTTCAGTTGATCAAATTCGTGAATTTCATCTTGCATGGCTTGAAACCAAACAGTCTTCTTTCAGGCCATTTTGAAGTTTTGGGTTCGATTTGGTATCAGTTCCGGTATTGGAAAAAAGCACCACAATAGCAGTCGGATGCTGTAATGTTTTGGTAGGATACAGGACGGAGAGGATTGCCTAATGATGTTAATCCAGAGCGATGTCTTTGGTCCATCTTCTGAGATGATCTGGTGGGTCATTAACTTGGTTGGGTTCTGCTGAATTAACATTCCCAGATGATGATTGTGCCGAACCTGGATCTCCAGTAACAAGGTGATAGATTTTGGTTTGTGGGAGTACTTCTTGCTTTTTCCAAGTTGACAGGCTGAGCAAAGATGATCTTTTTCAAACTTCAATCTTGGTAAACCTCTAACTAGATCTTTTCGAGTAAGATAATTAATTGTGCCGAAGTTTAAATGGTTTAAACGACAATGCCACAACCATGATCTGGTCTTGGAAGCTTTGGACAACAATCATACTGGAGAAGACTTCATCATATCATCAATCGATATCGTATACAAATTGGTGCTACGACTACCTTTAAGTAAGTCTACACCATTCATATCACGAACAAAGCAAGAATGCTTTCTGAAAGCAATTTCCAGATCAAAATCACAAAATTGCCCTACAGAGAACAGATTGTGTCCAAGACCTTCCACATAGTATACTCTAGAGATCACACTGTCACCAATAACATAATCTTCATAACCCATGATAGCTCCAAAGTGATCATTCCCGAATCTGACTGTCCTGATGAACTTTTCCACAAAGTTCTTGAGCTTTGAACGATTCCCCGTCATATGTTTTGAATAGCCTGAGTCCATATAACAAAGGACGACCTGTACGACCTGCATTTGAAAATGGTCGATTGTGGAGAGTTTGGAATTTTGGTTCCCTAATTTTTGTTAGGGTCCTGTCGGTTAGCAGATATAATAGAACATTTCACAGAAAGCTTAGTTAAAGGGCACAGTTCGCCTAAGGCAAATTTCTTTCCTGTGGGTCTACATTGATAACCACAATTAAATTTTACTCAAGGTGAATTTCTTTCTTGTGGGTTTCCATTGATAACCAATATCAGCAAATAGTTTGCCCGTCACTTTCCAAACCTGCTTGGTCTTGTTTAAACTGTTATCAGACAGTTTGCCTTTTGGTTTCCAAATCCGCTTCCCTTTATTTAAGATAATTTTAACAGTGGGGGTTGCATTCACAAAACTCAAAATATTAACAACACACATTTCATGATTTGTAGAGTTTAAACATTTGTTACATGTTTGGCACACAGATTCAGAATTCAAATTAATTACAACACACTTAAAGCTAATGCTAGAATCAACCCGATTTACTTTTGTCCATACTGAATTATTTGTCCTATGGTGGTCTTCTACTTTCTTCTTATTCTCACTCTTAGCAGGCAGGATCCTATTTTTCTTTGTATTGCTTCTAGGCTTTGATCTGCTTGCTTCAATGGAAGTGTTTACTCCTGTAGAATGAATCACAAGGACATTAGTCTGTTGAACTTTTTGGTGCACTTCATGTTTCTGTGTGTTACTAGATGAAGTTCCTGATTTATCATTAAAAGTAACTTGCTTTTTCCTAGTTACAGGGATAGAGGGAGCCTTGTTATCTCTTTCATTGAAACTTTTTGGGCAAGTGCCAATCACATATTCTAACAATTCCTGAGATAGCTTAGTGTATTGACAAGCATAGTTAAGTATATTATCCAGTGGTTTAACTACTCTAGCTTCCTCTATAATCTCCCTAACTATTTCTACAATCTCCTTAAGATGGCTGATATAGTTTAAATGAGCACTCCTATTGTTCTTAAAGGATGAGGGATGGGTTTAACATCAATGGCATACATGCCAAGAGCAAGAACTTTTGGTTTGACAGAGTCACTAGTGAAATAAGACTCGTTGCTTCTTAACTGAGCCTTTAGACTCTCAATTTCATTTAACACGGTAGATGTCTTTTCACTTGTGTGAGCATGCGTAATCTTAATGGAGTCATACAATTCATTATAATGTTGTTTGACCTTTTCCAGTTTTACTCTAACGCAATCATTTTGTTCAATAAGAGCAGTGACATCTTTAGCATTATAAGGTTCACAACTTCTGTCATTCACATTTGCGACTAAAACTTTCTAGTCTCTAATCACGTTGTCTTTTTCTTGAATCTGATGTTCGAGATTCTTGATCTTAAAGAATGAGTTAAAATTAGGAGCTTCCTGTGATGTTTGTGACTTTTTATTATCAAAACTTTCTTGAAGATGGTTGAATATTTTCAAATTGCAAAATCAGTATTCCACATCAACGTTTGTTTAAACCTCTTATCATTCATCATTAACATCCTTTTGATTCTCCTTTTGTAATTAGATATCTCAGCTTTCAAGATCTACACAACGTGATTGTTCAACAGAAACATTAAATGATTCGGCTAAACAATTAGCAATTAGATCTCAATTGCAATGAGAAGGTTTTCCTTTCAATTCAGCACATGCTTGTCCACAGTAATCTGGTCCACCCTCTGCTGATATTTGATCAAATTTTTCTTCGATTCCTTTAACTTCTTTAAAGGAGGCCATTTGAACTCCTTCAAATAGTGTTGTTTAAGAGTTTGGAAAAAGGTATGACTGCAGTGAGGGAGGGATAACATCTTTTTTGTTTGTTTCAAAACTCTTTCCATTCCCCATCAGGAGACATGTTGGTGTGATTCTCTTATTACATGTTTTGGTCAAATTCCGTAAAAATGTTTGTGAGTTGTTATAAAGATTAATTTTTCACTATGACCTTTTTGATTGGGAGAACCCTGGGGACAAGCTTGACAGGTGTATTGGGTGGATACACCATCAATGCTGAAAGTGGTTTTGGAACTGAGGTTTCAGCCCTTTTGATTTCATTTACATCTTTGGACCAAAAAATCTGTTCTGGGGTCAAATCTCTTTGTGGTGCAAAGGTTGCAAGAAGGTTCTCTTTCGAGTAATCTGGGGGTGCAATCTTAACTTTATTTTCCACACATAGAGGGCTTTTCATTTTCTCAAGCATTCTTTTCCTAGTTATCTCAGCTATCTCACGAGTATCCTCTGAGTCATGTACAACAGGGGGTGCATGATTGGTCTTGACTATTTCATGACCATTATAGAGAGCAGACTGAACTTGCTTTGCATGAGTGAGATATAAGGGATTTTTGTAGCCTATCGCTACCTTGTTCTTTTCATCATAAAACGATTTTGGTTTACATAACATGTGAACCGTTTGAACAGACTGATCTTGTTTGTATAATCTATCTTCAACCTTTTCTTTTAGCCTTTTTATGTCTAAAAACTCTTCAAGGAATTTGTCTTCTTTTTGTTTAAAATCCTTTTTCAAAATGGTCACTTCTTCCGTCTTTGACTTATAATGGCCAAGGGTAGAACGAAGTTGCATTTGTACAGAATGAAGTTCTGATTTTAAAGAAGTTTCCTTTCTATTTCGGTCAGAGATAATTATTCTCATTTGTTCATCAATTTTTCGTTCTCTATCAGTTAATTCAAACTTTGCCCGTTTTTCATACTCCCTGACCAGTTCCTTATATCTCGCAAGTTCAGAGGTCAATGAATCATTAACTACTTTATCTGGCTTATTTGCTAACCTACTTTGTACACCCTGTTGAACACCATCTTCATGCATTTCATTGATAATTGACATTAATGCATCATTTTGTACAGAAGATACATTACTTTGTATAAAAATTTCTTCGTTGTCCTCCACATACTGATTATACGGAATAATATTACTATCACTCGTATATTCAACATCAGAGTCAACAACGAGTTTGTGTTGTACATCGTTTTCATCTCGTGTACTTCATGATACTCCTCCATAAGACTAAAGAAGGTATCATGATCCTTTACCTCAAAACGCAGTATCGAGTCGATATATAATGCCCGACTTCATCGTAATTGGATCTTCAGATGAAAGATTTAACCATGAACATGTTGTAATATTAGGAGCCTCATCAACACCGAGTTGAATTCATCAAACATTGATCAACTTCAAAGATATGATACCACATTGAGTGCCAAATCTTTCTCGGTTGGATCATCCACATCATCATCAAAGTTGGTGACCTGTTCTCCTGCAAGAAACAACAACTGTTCTTCATCCAGTACTGCACCATTCTCCTGGGCTTGCATAAGTAGCATCTTGTCCTTGAAGTAGTCTGAATCCTGAAGTCGCTTTGGCCGAGGACATTCTCGTGCTATGTGCCCGAGTCCATTATAGTTGTAGCACTTAATGGGTTTAGCTTGACTAGGTTTCACATTGCCACCGTCTGTTATCTGACCTCCACATTCCCAGCTACAACATTTCCTCTTACAATTGTTCCTACTGAAAGGTCCTTCCTTGATTATATCGCGATTGTATCTCCACGGACATCTTGACCACAACTCGCCAGTCCTTGAACCGTAGCTTTGTTCCTTGCATTAGAAGACGTTCTGAGTTGATTGTTTGTTTGAGGAAGATGTGACTGTACGTTTGAGTGAGGAGCAAGTGGTGTATGTTAAACTTCAAAATCAAGTTTTCATGTTAAGAAACTTTCTTGAGTCCAGTTGAAAGTTATCAGCATGAGATGGTTCATTTGAGGATTAAGGAGACATGGATGATTGTGTTGGATACTGCTGGCATTAGACACTAGTGCCAAAGGATCATTAGTTGGTTGAATGAACCTTTCCATCATCATTCTATTCTCACTAGCATGTACCTCATGTTGCTTTAAATAGGCATAAAGCTGATCAAAGTTAGACTCTTTCAAACCTCTGTTAAGTTTGACTCCAGTTATGAATCTACTCCACTCAGTAACAGGTTGATCAACAAACTTGATTGAAGCTAGACATTCTGGGCATGGTCATCTTGATGTTTCTCATGTCATTAATGAGCTTCGTAAACCTAACATAGTATACGTGAATGGTTTCTCCTTTGATTTGATGAAAGTGTTCAAATTCATCGTATAACTGAGATTCCCTGTCATCCTTTGTTAACTAAGAACCTTCCAGAATCATCTTCACATTGTCCCAAATGTCTTTGGCGTCAGTATAGTGGTGGATGAGTGTGTAAATGTCTTTTGGTGTACCTTGAAGTAGGATATTCGTTGTACGAATGTCAGCTTTATACCTTTCCTTTTCTTGAGCTGAAAGATCGGTAAAGACTCTAGCACGTACTGGACCTTGTTGAAGTGCACCCTCGGTTTCTTCAGCAAGAGTTTCTGCGAGCGTTCCCATTTGAAATGGACCTTCATTAATTGACTTCATTATGTTCTCTCCATTATCCTTTCCCAGACAATACAGACGTATACGTTGTTGCCAAGATTCAAATCTGTTTCTAAACAAGCATTGGTGGGGGGCGTGTAAACAAGAACCGGCATACTAGATATCTTCCGACATGTTAGACATCTTGTTTTATTATGATATGATATGTTTTGATCGATCAATGATTAGTGATATGTACGTTAAAAGTGGTGATGTTAATGTATTTGTTTTGCGTTTTAGATTTGTTAAGTCCCAAGTTTGAAATATTCCAAATGTCAAAGACAGTAGCTCAACTCGCCGCCAGAGGTTATCAACTCGCCGCGAAGTATTAGAGCAACTCGCCTCGAAGAATAAGAACAAACCGCCGTTGTTTAAAATAGGCAACTCGCCGTCAAAGGTAAATAGCAAACCGCCGTCAACAGTTTTAAGCAACCCGCCGCCTACTTTTCAAACCGCCAGCGTTTTGTTAAGAGAATTGCTATTAAAATATTCAAACCGCTGCAACCTGTTCAAACCGCTGTCTATTAATAAAGCAACTCGCCGCTTAAGATTTGAGCAACTCGCCTCCAATTTAAGCAACTCGTCACGATAGCAAACCGCCGTGTGTGTCAGACAGTTGGCCACCTACTATTTAAAATATTCCTTTTAACCAAACCGCCACGAAGAATATCTGCCAACTCTCCACGAAGAACAACGAACTTTATCACTTAAAAACACCTATAAATCACCCTTTTGAACGATTTTGCTTGATTTCTTTTGCCCAACTCAGTACTACAAGGCTATAGCAACTAGTAACTCCCAAACTTTAACATCACAAACATCAAAATCTGGAGAAAATCAAAAAAGGGCTACAAACCTTCAAAAGTATACATTATGATCTAAATCAAGAAAGAAATCGTACATACACGTGATCTAATCATCCCAAATGCTCTGATACCAATTGTGGTATATCATAAGTCATAACATGGTGACAAACTTTGGATTTTGCTATTTTTCTAAGAAGAAACACATGATAGATATTTTTTCTAGTGATAGAAATACGTGGTTTATAAAAAATTAATAAAGACCAGCTACCTCTTCCAAAGTTGGAAGAGGTATATATATAGTTCTTACAATAAACCGGAGATTAGTACCCGGATAATTACCGAAAGTCATACGTTAAACTACTAACTACGAGCTATAATAAACAGTAAAATACACGAGGTGACCGAGTCTTTTTCTAATACCTAACAATCTGTTAGAATGCTTATTTTTAAGCTCAAATGTGTTGTTTTGTTAATTTTCACAAAATTTTCCTAAGTGTATGAATCTTTGGAGATGGCCCTTTTTCATGAAAGCTTATAATGCTTATTTGAGTTTCAAAATGCTTTTTCTTTGGAGCTTATTGTAGCTTTTTGGCAATTCTTTTCAGTGGTATAAGTCACTAAGCCATAAGGATCCTTTTTTCTAGCTTAATCTTAAGCTAGAAAAGTTCCTATAGGCCTTTTGGCTTATCAGTTTTGGCCAAAAGGTTCATTTTGCTTATTTTAGCTTATCTGCTTATTGTAATTACTTATTTAGGTTTAATTTAGCTTATTAGGTTAGTATAAACCCATTTTAGCTTATTTAGTTTTGCCCATTAAAGGCTTATTTGGAAGCTTATGTGCTTTCTATGT
Source organism: Tanacetum coccineum (assembly GCA_026074375.1). Lineage (NCBI taxonomy): Eukaryota > Viridiplantae > Streptophyta > Magnoliopsida > Asterales > Asteraceae > Tanacetum > Tanacetum coccineum. The sequence continues at coordinate 10,784 of BQNB010119499.1, forward strand.
GAATTATTAAGTGAATTTAATGCCTTTTTAAGCTTTTCCTGTCATTTCAAGCTATCATTTAGCTTATTTTGTTCTTATGTGCTTTTTAGGACATAGCTTTTGTCTGCTTAACTTATTTGTCATTTTTCATTTGCTTAATCTTCTTAAAAAATCCAAACATTTAGTTTTTTAATTAAGGAGTAGTAGTTTTAAGCTTATTCTGCCTTGTTTAGCTTATTTTAGAGCTTATTTGTGCTTTATAAAAAAATGTCTTTGTAAAAAGTGCTTATTTTTAAGTTTGCTAAAAATTTATAAAAAAATGGCCAAAACAAAAACACTTGGGATAGTGGGAAGCCCTGGGTGAGCAAGGTTGAACCCGGGACCTCTACCACCTTCACCAAGCGTTTTAACTCCCACACACTCAACCATTGTGCTACAATAGCTCATCCGGTATATCTTTGCAAAATCTATTAGTTATATACGTTTTAAGGCTTTTAGTAAAAATAAGTTGTTTAAGCTTATTTCACAGCTTATTCGATAAGCTGTTTTCTCGAGCTTAATTTTCTTAGATTCCTCATTATTCAATCTACTTTTCATAATTTTTTCAGAATTTTTATAAAACGTTTAGTATTTTTTATATTTAATTTTCTTTAAATTGTTTTTAATTCATAAAAAATTATAAAAAAGTCAAAAAATAATAATTTTTTTAGAAAATTTTATTTTATCATATAGTTTCTAGGAAAATTAGTTTTGCTTCCGTAGGGTTTAAATTGCAGAATTTCATTTTTTAAAGAACGAGATTCATTCCCGTTCATGTTTTTTGTGTTTTTAAGCTCAATTCAACTCCGTTTTTGTTCTAGTTTTTTAAATCTTACTTTTTAGTCAATTAGGGTTAGTTAAAAGTGAAAAGAATTAATTTTAAGGTTATTTTTGAAAATTTAAGGTTTTTAGGCCCCGTTTGGATACCCGTTTTGCATTTTTAGCTAAAATTAATCTTCCTTTAAGTATTTTTAAGTTTTTGCTAATTTTCTCGTAGTTTTAGAAAACCAATATCAATCTAATTCCATTCAAGCATCGATTCTCACAACGACTCTCGGCTTTCAATTGTTTTCCTCATCGGGGAAAACGACCCGGGAATCATACTCCCGGATTACTATAATTAAGATCTTTTGATTCCTACCCTCTTATCTTTATATATTATATATTATAAGTATATCTTATATTTATATTTATATATTATATATTATTAAAAGGTGTAGATGAGAGGTGATCAAGTTTTTGGCGCCACTACCGGGGTGGATTGTCTACGATTGTTGAAGCCGTTTGAAAATTTTTGTTTGAAGATCCTTCCAAGAGAAGTTATTTTGTTTATTTTTTATATAAAAATACAAAAATATTTTTCATTTTCTTTTATTAGTATAAATATAATATAAAACCAAACAAAAAAACAAAAAAACAAAAACAAAAATATAAAAACATTTCCAAAAAAATAATAAATAAATAAATAAATAAAATTTTACCAAGTTGGTAAAAGAACACCAACAAATAATACTTTCAATTGAAGTATTATCCATAAATAAGTTCCCGAACCAAAGATCATAATGGTATCGGATAAAAAAATTAAGTGTGTTTAGTTGAAACCTCAAGGAATTGGCTAGTCCATTGCTTTCGGTTTTCGGAAACAATGCTATTTCAAACAACATCATCCAATCGTTTGTATCATAGTTTTGGGAACTCCAATCCAAGCAAGTATTGACAATCTAATAGCTTTAGGAAGCAGGGTCGTGTAAAAGATCATTATCTAATAATATAATTTGTTGAAGTTTGGAGTAAGGTTAGAAATGAATAACACAAGTGTGCGAAGGGCTGTCTAACTTAGTTGCTAAGAGACGTTTTATGTGATGAGGTTTATACGTCATTGATGCTTGTAACTGCAACATGATTGTTGATTACCACGTCATGTTAATGGTGTTTAGTGCTGTTTGTTGATTATTTGGCTTTAATGTCAAATGAAATAGTGGGCGAGTCTACTGATCCTTGAGATGTATGCATTGAGTATAAAAGAGACTTGTAATGTAAAACATAATAGGGTATGACTGCCACCCTCTAGACTATCATAGTCGCTGCTTTCGGCGTCTTTGACCTTGTATGCATGCTTTTGTTTAGGGGGAAATTAAAAAATAGAACAAGGAACATATGCACGTCAGTGCGTGCATGTATATATGTATTTATGTAGCTATCCATATGTTGTAATGAAGACCTTATAGGAAAGGGTGTCAAGTTTTGGTTACATCGTCATAACCTTTTTGTAAATATTCTAAAGTCTTGTTTGGTCTGACTATTTATGTTTACTTGAATACTTAATAAAGTAATAAGCTTGTTAGTATGTGCAGTTGTTTTGAACTTGAACCAAACCACGCACAAAAAATGAATAACACATAAAATAATTTAAGAAATATTTCAGAAGAAAAGTAGCGTTACAACATTTAAAAGTGTTATTTCCGAAATCCATCCGAAATCCAAGTAGTGATTCAGTAAATCAAGAAGTATTTAAAAGTGGACCACAAGATCGAAGTAATGGTGGACTAAGTACATATTCCGAAGTCCAAAACAAGTAATGTAGACAAGAGAAACACATTCATCAAGTCTAAGTATATATTATTGCACTAAGCTCATGACACCGAAGCCTTAACGTACTTCAATCAATAGATTGGATTGCCCCACAAAAGTAATATAGGATGCTTGCCAACACCCGGACACCTCTAAATGTTAAATGCACCTGATCAAACTAGTGACCCAAGGAAAGGTGGGGATTGTTAGTCCCGATAGATCTATCCATAACACCAGCGCTCACTATAATAGCAATTAACGGTTCATGAAAAGTAGGGACTTAAGTGGCAATATAGTGACTACTTAGGCAATAATATTCAGGCAGTAATCTGGATAGCATACACTTTGAAAAACACTTGTGTCCGTAGTAAAACAATCATGTCTAAAATTCACGGTTTCAAATATAGGTATTCACGATCTCAAATCATGTAGTAAACAAATCAAGCTTTAGTAAAAATAACCATGTAATGCTTACGTATAGAAATCAATAAGTTTATGTAGTAAAACGAGCACGTATTCTCACCCCGAAAACAGTTTAAGAAAACCATTAAAAGAGAAAAGGTGGGGCTATGAACTCACAAAGTATTGAAAGGTAATTGTACTGTAGTAAAATATATGAGTTTGTAAAAGAGCATGTATTCCCCTCGCGGGTTTATAAAACATTAAAAAGATTGAAATGCGAGACTATGAACTCACCTTGATGTAGCAGAGAGACTAGCAGAAATGCAAATAATAATCACAGCACAACGGAGAATGGAACAGCTCGACCAAGAAGATGCAGTTTAATTTAACGGCTAAATCCTATTAGCTTAGGATGATGAATTTGGGTTCCCCGATAATTGGTTACATCAACGCGACGCGTTGATAAAGGATTTGGGTTTCAAGTTGTAAGCGTTTGGTGGTTGGTTAAATAAAATAAATCGCAAAACAAACGCAAAATATGTAATATATTCCGTATATCTTTCATATACGAAAAGTGAACAATTATATAATCCATATGGTGGATTATATAATAAAGACAAACAACTAAAAGAATAAGTCGTAATATATAGTATAATACTTTACAAGTGTTATATAAGAAATGTAAGAAAAATAATTGAAACAAAATCTTTCGACACATGTTCAGAAATCACCCATTTAATTAATAAAGAGTTCTTGCATACAATTAAACACACGTTTTAAAGTTACGAAATAAGTAAACGATGTTTCTAAAGTTTTTATAAAAACTATTACTTTATTTTCTAGTTGCGAATTGATAAAATAATATTTTATAATTTAATATTTCGTTTCCTCGACGGGTTTTAGTTAAAACGTTGTCTCATTCGTAAAAGTATATTTTTCGTTTATTTACGAAGTTATTGTATTATTTCTAATAAAAATCTTAAAACTATATAACTTTGTTCATTTATCGGGTTTTTAATATAAGAAAATGTTTAAATGAAAATACTAAGTATATAAGTTTTTTATAAATTTCAGCATGACCTTGCCGTTTATATAACGTTTCCCATATATATAAATTTCAATATTTCCTCTTTTCCATCAATAAATATCACAAGTATTTTCGTGTCCACTAATTAATAACTTGTCAATTTACATAAATGATAAATATAATTAAAACCAAACGCACCCTTATGGGTTTTTAACTACTAAACCAAACACCCCTAAGGGCTGTTAACTGTAAAAACAAACACCCCTTGGCAGCTTTACATAGCAAACAAACACCCCTCGGTGGGCTGTTTTACACAGCCAAACGCACCCATGATGGGCTGCCACCACCAAACGCACCCTAACCGGGTGGCTGACCCGGTACCGAACGCACCCTTGCGGTGCCAAAAATCAAACCGTCGCCCCGTTGGGCCATAAAACGCAGAAACAAACACCTTTTAAAATTTATAATAATAAATGACTTAAAAAAAATACACATAAACTATATTTAACCATCCAAAAGTGGAGGTGGTGGTGGTTTCGGTTGGCTGTCGTGGTGGCTGAGCCACGACAGTGGTGATGGTGGCAGTGTCGGTGTGGTGGTGTTGGTGGTTGCGGTTGATGATGGCAGCGGGGGTGTGTTAGGGGTGGCTGAGATGGTGATGACGATGTAGGGTGGTGGGTGGTGGCGCGTGGCTGTGATGATGATGGAGGTGGTATGATGATGATGATGATGGAGGTGGTATGATGATGATGATGATGGAGGTGGGTGGCTGTCGTCAGAGGGGGGGGGGGGAGAAACGACGCTCATAGCCCGATCTACCCGATCCCCCATGTCACTCGCGCCACGCAAAATAAATTTTATATATGACAAACATGTAATAATAAATATGATTTATTATTTAAATATGTTTCGAAAATTGACGGTTGTTACATTAGGATTCTTATAGCTATAGCAGCGTTCTATGACTATGAGATATGGCAAATGGATATCAAAACTGCCTTTTTAAATGGATATCTTGATGAAGATATTTATATGGTACAACCTGAAGGTTTTGTTGATCCTAATCATCCCAAAAAAGTATGCAAGCTTCAAAGATCCATTTATAGTCTTAAGCAAGCATCAAGAAGCTGGAATAAAATATTTGATGAGGAAATCAAAAGGTTTAGATTTGCTCAAAATCTTGATGAGCCATGTGTATATCAAAAGGCTAGTGGGAGTAATGTTACATTCCTCATCTTATATGCCGATGAGATAATTATCATGGGAAATCATATTCCAAGTTTACAAAGTGTAAAGACATATCTTGGAAAGTGTTTTTCCATGAAAGATTTGGGGGAAGCAACATTTATTCTTGGAATCAAGATCTACCGAGATAGATCAAAGCGATTAATGGACTAAGTCAAAGTGCTTACATGGATAAAATCTTGAAGAGATATAGGATGGATAATTCCAAACGTGGTTACATCACCATGCAAGAAAAACATGACTTGAATAAAACACAAGGTGCTTCTACACCTGAAGAGGTAAAGCGCATGCAGAATGTTCCCTATGCTTAGGCTATAGGCTCCAATATGTATACGGTTAGATGCACTACACCTAATGTTGCATTCATGCAAAACATAACAAGCTTTTCAACAGAATCCAGGTGAACCACACTAGATTACTGTAAAAACCATTCTTAAGTATTTAAAAAATACTAAAGTTATATTCTTGGTTTATGGTGGAAATCCTGAAGCTGAACTTAGAGATTAAGATCTAAGAAGCCTTCATTCCTACAAATGACATACATGTTTTCCATGGAATCGATGTCTTTCAATTTCACAAGTAGGATTGTATCCGTGTTTTCCACATTGATGGTTTCTTGTTCCGTGAGTGTGATGGTGCTTTTTTGGATGGGTTTTGTTTTGTTTGAGGTTGATATGGGAACATATTAGAGGGTCGAGGAGTATGAGGGTTTTGGTTGGTATGTTTTGATTTCTGGAGGTTTATTATTTGTGGCGATGTTGTTAAGAGATGGGAAGGCGTTATGGTTATTGGCGGTAGTGAAAGCGTTGGTAGGTTTTGGTTGGGATTGAGTATATTTTGGTGCTAGGGTTTTTGTGAAGGGATGTTGGTTTAAAGCTAAGGTGATGTAAAGATGAAAACTACCAATCCATATATTCGACATAGAATTCACAATAGAATTTGCATCCTTAACACCAAGGAATTTAATAAAACCAAAGCGTTTACCTCCTTTAGATAATTTATTAGCGATGAAAGCGTCAACCAAACGACCATGAGAAGCACACACGTTCCATAATCCTTTTGATGTTAATGCCGGAGGCATATTGGTGACATAAAAGGATGTTGCAATGTTCTCCAAATCCTTATGATAAGGATTTCCAATTGGTTTTGATTTCTTGTTCCGAGTTATCCATGTCCAACCATTTTGATCCGTATTGACGAATTGCTTTCCCATGAAGAAGAAAATTGATTAGGGTTTTTGAAGATTAGGGTTTTTTTTTGATTGAATGAAAGATCGAGGAAGAAGATGGGGAGGGGTTGAAGGGAGGAAAATTGATTAGGGTTTTTGAAGATTAGAGGTTTTTTTTATTGAATGAAAGATTCTCACATATGAACGTACCTTATGTGTTACGAGTTTGGGTCTTGCCCGGCTTAAGTAAGGAACACCATAGCAATAGGAGACGCAGCGATGTGCAAATATTTACGGGATCTAGATCGTTACCACGATTAAGATTGAATTACTTCCGCAACACCTTGCTCCGTGAATACAAAGAACGAAAGTATGTTTAGATCTTAGATAACTTTTCTTAGTATTTACCAAACAAGCTAGTATTTCTTTCTAAAAGGATCTTGAAGCACATTGCAATATCAATGGGAAGTATAAAGAAGTGATAAAAAAAACTGTAATTAGGCTGATGTTTAGAGTTATAGAGTTACGAATTAGCAATATATTGATCATTTCTCAACTCATACATATATTGCTTGCCCACAATAACTACAGTAAATGATATGAAAACGAAACTTTGCCCATGTGCTAATGTACTATATTAATAACATATTTACAAGACAGATCTTTTTTTGGCTAAGGGTCATTTATTATCAAACTACTTTCTCATTTGTACCGTAATGACCAACTTATTTTTTTTGTACTCTCTACACCCACGAACTTTCAAATTTGTTCCGCTATCATCAATTTGATAACTTGTTACCGACACGCTGGCATAATTAATTCCACGTATTTATTTTTATTTAATTTTTATACTAAATAATACGAGTCAATGCTAGTTAGGATATCCACCAAAACAAAAGTCAACTTTTTTTATACTTATCATTGAATATCACTTTATCATGACTTAAAATGACTCAAAATACCCCCAAATGCCTTACTCTTTTTCTTCTCCGCTGATTAATTATAGGTTTTGTGTTCTTTGGTCATATCACTCTGCAACTATTATAGAAACCCAAGAAGCTGTAATCAATGTGTACTCTAGCTCAAGCATTTTTATATCAAATATAGCTAGACCTCACCATCACCACGACCTCACCATCTTCACCACCTCACCATCACCACGACCTCACCATCACGACGACATCACCATCTTCACCAACTCACCATCACCACGATCTCACCATCACCACGACCTCACCATCACGACGACATCACCATCTTCACCACCTCACCATCACCACGACCTCAACATGATCACGACGACATCACCATCTTCACCACCTCGCCATCACCACGATCTCACAATCACAACGACCTCACCATCACGACGACATCACCATCTTCACCACCTCACCATCACGACGATCTCACCATTACCATGATCACGACGACATCACCATCTTTACCACCTCACCATCACCACGATCTCATCATCACCGCGACCTCAACATCACCACGACATCAGCATCTTCACCATCTCACCATCACCACGATCTCACCATCACCGGAGAGACGATGGTGGCGGCGACGATGGTTAGGTTTTTTAGAGAGAGGTTGTTGGTACTTTGGCAGTTGATAAAAACATCATGTTTTCATACTTTATTTATGCAAAACCACAAAAGATTTGATTTAGTGTTTTCTTAAAGATGTGATATACCGATTAGTATATGTTTTGCTAAAAAATGTAAAAAGGTAATATGATGGGAAATGAACGGTAATGAGAATGATGTTAAAATGTTATATTTAAAATGTTAAAATAAAATAAATAAAATAAATGATTGTCACAGTTTTGTTTTGTTTATTATATTTAAAATGTTTAAATAAAATAAAATAAATAATTACGTGGAAATCTAGCCGGTTATATGAGTAACATTATCACAAAACAAACAAGTTCGTAGGTGTAAGAGTACAAAAAAAAGTAAGTAAGTCATTACGATAAAAATGATAAAGTAGATTGGTAATAAATGACCTTTACCCGTCTTTTTCATTGTGAGAAGTTAATATATAGTACTACGTAATGAGTATATGAAATGTTTTCAGTAAACAAGTTATATATTATCCGTCCATGTTGTATACTGAATATCATGGACTGAATTCTTTAATTAAAATATTTGCACTAGTTTACTAGTTGTCCGTCACGTTTTGTTAGGATTTATGTTTTCCTAACTTAGTACCGACGGTATAAATAGTTAGTACCGTTAGTTATAGTTAGTACTGACAGTACAAAGTGTTAAGTACTGATCAGTTAGTTAGTACCGTTAGTTATAGTTAGTACTGACAGTACAAAGTGTTAAGTACTGATCAGTTAGTTAGTACCGTTAGTAGAAAATATAGTTAGTACCGTTTAAGAGATATGTATGAGATATCTTAGGAAAAGATAAGTATGCGTTTTGTAAGCCTGTTCTGTTAGGGTTTATCCTTAGTTTATAAAAGGATCCCTTTGGGCATAGTTAGAGATACGTCCTCAAGATATCTCATAGCAATATCATATCTAAAATAGTTAGTAATCTGTAATTTGTTCAAAGCAGATTAATAGAAGTTATTATTTAGTTCTACATTGTTTTTCTTAGTACTTGTGTTAAGATTCCGCATTAACACATTGTATTCATAATCAGTGTTTCTACATAGTCATTTGTATTTATACATCTTGGCTATCATCCGTTATAGGCTGCAAAGATCTATTCATTTAGGGACTCACAAGTGGTATCAGAGCCTGTGAGAAACTCTGAATAAGAAGAACAATCAAATCAAACTCTCATACTCCTTAACTAAACATGGCTGCTTCATCATCACAAGATGAAATTCCACCACCACCACCACCTCCACCATCATCACAAACACCAACCCAACAAACTCCTCATACAGTTTCAACCATCAAGCTGCCTATTCTCAAAAAGGGAGAATATGATATCTGGGCTATGAAGATGGAGCACTATTTGGCCCATACAGATTATCCAATTTGGGAGGTTATACAAAATGGGAATGGTCCTGTTTCAATCACTACAGATACATCAGGACAAATTAAGGTTTTGCCTCCTAGAACTGCAGAAGAGATTGTAGCCAGAGAAAGAGAGAGAAAAGCAAGGACCACCTTGCTTATGGCCCTACCAGAAGATCATCTTGCTAAGTTCCATAAGATGACAGATGCAAAAGAAATGTGGGATGCCATCAAATCTAGATTTGGTGGAAATGACGAATCCAAGAAGATGCAAAAGTATATCTTGAACCAGCAAGTAAAAACTCCTAGGGAAACTATCAAGAAACAGTTTACACATAGTCAAAAACCTAAAGTTGATAAGACAGAGTTGGGGTATGGGTTTACTGTAAGAGCATGTTTTGTATGTGGAAGTCTTAATCATTTAATTAGAGATTGTGATTTCCATGAGAAGAGGATGGCAAGAAAAGCTGAGTTAAACAATGGTTAGAATAATGTGCAAAGTCAGAGAAGGGTAAACCCAAAAATCCATGACGTTATCAAAAAGGAGGTTGAAAAACTCCTTGATGCTGGATTGATTTACCCCATCTCTGACAGCCCTTGGGTGAGCCCGGT
>BQNB010119500.1:0-20803 GCA_026074375.1 Tanacetum coccineum
TTTTTGAGTCTTCTATTTATAGCCTCTGAAAATTGATGGATACGCCGTATTGAATGAGGTCAATACGGCGTATAGGGGTGTTTTCCTTGGAGTGCGCGCTAAGTTTATAGTCAATTAAATATATCCTTCCCAAATTATATTTATTCACCAAATCTCTAAATGTTTATCCAGCTGGATACGGCGTATGAAGGAACTAAGATACGCCGTATTGGGAATTGAGAATGCGCGTTTTCTTGTGAAGTCCAGGCGTTGATACGCCGTATCTTCTTTCCTGGATACGATGTATTGGGCAGAAATAAGCAATCTTCAAATATTATCGTTTAAGCTCCAAAAAGTGCGCCTTTTAGCATGTCTTCACAAATCACTTCGTAATTACTGCAATTTACAACTTTAAGCAATTAAGTAACAATTCTTGCAATAATTATATAAAAGTGGATAATTTATTCGGGATAAATGATGGTATAAATGTAAAGTTATTTGTTGTTATCAAGGAGTTTCATCGAATGTCACATTTAAGGATTCTTCGACTTTCATTGTTTGTTTGTTGAGAATTATATAAGCTTTACTATTTTGCGAATATACTAGGAAGACACCTTCGTACAACTTTGGGTCGAACTTGGTGAGATAATCTTTTGTATTAAGAATGAAATATTTGCTTCCAAATACTTTGAAAAATTTAAGATTAGGTTTTCTATCTTTTAATAATTCGTATAGGGTTTTTCCTAAAATACGTCTAATTGAAATTCTATTAATTATATAAGTTGATGTATCGAACGCATTACACCAAAATTTTTGGGGAACGGATTGTTCATTTAACATAGTCCTACTCATTTCTTGTAGAGTACGATTCTTTCTTTCTACTATCCCATTTGATTATGGAGTATAAGGAGCGGGAAAATTATGAGTAATCCCATCAGAGTCACAATAGTTTTCGAATTGTACTTCATTATCAAATTTCCCACCATGATCCATTCCAATTGACACTATGAAACATCCTAATTTGTTTTGAATCATTTTACTAAATATTTCAAATTTTTCGAAAGCTTCAGTTTTATTTCCTAAAACCTAGTCCATGTAAATCGAGAGTAGTCATCTATAATTACTAAGGTATAACGATTTCCTCCATAACTCCGTATGGCGGAAGGGCCGAATAAGTCCATGTGTAATATTTTTAAGCATCTAGTGGTCGAGACTATATTTTTAGCTTTGTGACTAGCATGAGCTTGCTTTCCAATTTTGTAAGCGTCACAAAAATGTCGGTCGAATTTAAGCTTAGGTAGATTTCTAACTAACTCCTTAGACACTAGAGATTGAATTAATTGCATATTTGCGTGACCTAATCTTCTATGCCATATGGTGGAATTTTCATCTAAAGTTGCAAGACATATTTTATCTTCCGGTTTATTTCCTAGTTTCATCACATATAAGCCTATTTTTCTAATTCCTCTACCTATGAATTTTTCGTCTTTAATTATTTCGCTATCGTGTTCTGTAAATATTACTTTGTACTTATTATCACATATTTTACCAACACTTAGCAAGTTAAATTTTAGATTATCTACGTGCTTAACATTTTTAATAATGAAGGAGTCATGAGAAATCGTACCTTTGCCTATGATGTTACCACGTAAATTACTTTCGAAAATAACATGATGTGTGATTTCCAAGCTTTAAATTTATAATACTAGAAATACCGATTTTTACTAAAAACACAACACTCGGGAAGTATACCCGTTCGTGTATAGTATAGCTTTTAGGTAAGTCCAGGTCATTCCACGGGATTTGTAGCAATCCACAGATTGTTTATCAAGTAACAAAGCTAAATGATTGTCACGGGTCAAATAGCGTAAACGTGTGTGTAAAGCAAAGCAAGTAACAAGACATGATCCACATAACATAATAGATAGAGATAGAACAAGACTTTATATAAACAAAGCATACAAGTCATATATGACGGATAATCATAATAACAAGCATGTCTACCAATGATAACATAGAATCCTTTCGGCCTATATACTACATCATCACGAGTGCATTAAGAATGGTTTATATCAAATATGCATACATATGAATTCCTCCCAACCCGGTCGGTCAATATAAGGAAGGGTCTTAAACATAATTCTACTTGGGTTATTTATCAATTTACCACATAATTCTCATGAGCATGATACTGATTCGTATGGCCAACACGATTCAAAATACATGAAGACAATTAATCCTTTCAGCCTATTTTAATTGCAAGATATATCAAGAGATAAACAATAATCCAAGCAAGATAACATCAAATTCATAAACATGCATATCATAAATCATAGCTAAATCATCAAATATCATATCATGTTTCACATATAAGATCAAAGTACCAATACCAATATTTCGACTACAACAACCATAAACCCAAAACTAACAATTCCAAGATCAACCAACAACCAAATGCTACTGAGATAACCTGGAAAATACCAAGTAACTTCTGGAAATCCGCAACATATCACCAAATGGAGTGTTTGGTAACAAGGTTTATGGTGATGATCTTAAGAGAATTTGGTGTGAATCCTCTAAGAATCAAAATGGGAAGTGTTTAGATTCTGGAAATAGATGGAATGTGGTCTAGATATGGTGGTGAATCAGTGGTATTTTGTGGCTATGGTGGTTTGCCATGGAGCAAAGGGGTGTTTGGATCATTGGATCATAAGATCCTCACCAATCCTTCCTCCTCTCCAATTGTAGAGATTGTATATGTTGTAGATATATGAAGATATGAAATTCCATGGAGTTTTGGGGGGTATTTATAGGGTAAATTTTGCTTAGGGACTAAGCAAAGGATGTATGTGGACATTTTTGGGGCTAAATTCACGTTTTTAATGCTGCAGACAGAAAGTGTGGCGCATATTTTTATTTGTGCGCCGCACATATGATTTCTTGAAAAGTGCGCCGCACATTTTAGAAGTGCGGCGTACTTGGTGCATTTACAGCATTTGGCCTTTTTCATAATTGTAGATAATTAAATTCTCTTCACGTGGCCGTCAGAATCGCGTCAAACGAATTTCGTATGATCGAGTTATGGCCAAAACAATGAACAGGTGTCGGGAAGCATTCAGCTTGAGTTATTTCTTTGTTTAAGCTAAAAATCTTCGTGTATTCTTCCGTTTTCTTCCACGACACATTCCAAGAACCTACAATAACAAATATACTCTATTCTATACCAATAGTTCTTATAATTAACCAATAAATATACATAAAAGCATCGATAACGCGTATAAAAACATGTATAATTTGAGCGTTATCAAATCTCCCCACACTTAAAACTTTACTTTCCCTCAAGCAAATCTAAGAAAAGAAATTTTATAAACAAGGTCCTAGGTGACAAGACAAGGAAATTTTTATTTATATATATATATATTTAAAATTCTGATATTTTTTTTTAATTTAAAAAATTTTATTGGGTGTGAAATTTTTGAAAATATTTTTGGTTTTTGTAACAAATAAGTGTAAAAGGCGCAAGCACCTCCCACACTTAAGGGTTTGCTTACACTCAAGCAAAATAAGAAAAATAATAAGCTTTACAAAACAAACATAGAATTATAAAAAATATTTTTGGATTTTTAATATGCGAAAGCATAAATGTTTGACAATACCCGATAATCTTCAAGCTGTAATAACATGACTAAGCACATCACGAATAAGGAAAGTATAATTCACTCAAACACTCGTATGTGATGTAATAGAGGGTAAAAGAAAAATCACACTCAATTGCTCAGCTCATACACAGATTCAGTAAGTTACCATAGCCTTGTACAAACACAAAACTTCATGACAAGTACTAAGCACCAAGTATAATTACACACAAAAGAGGACTTTTATTCGAGGTGGTACATGTACAATAATGCCTAAGGGTTTATATATAAGGTAGTGGATTAAGCATAAGGATATATATATATATATAGTATAATAAATAATATATATATAATAAGTATATATGAACTATATAATAGGATATATATATATATGATATGGAAATGGTTATTATAATTATACATGTCCGACAAGTCCAAGAAACCCATTTGTCTAGTTACGACAATCACAAACACCCGCGAGGTTAATTGAACAAGCCCAACCTCGCATCCTAACGCTGAACTTATTCAATACTATCTTTTTTTTTTCGATTCAACTTTTTTTTTCTTCTTTTTTTTCACATTTTTTTTCTCTTTTTTTTTCAAAATTTATTTTTTTCAATCCACCCTTATTCAAACAACTAACAATTCTCCCACACTTGAGATAAGGATGCACCACAAAAAAAATACGAAACATGAAGCTGGCCATCTCCATCTTTGTTAAAATGGCAAAACACTTATAACAAAGTGCGAACAAACTATAAGCAAAAATCAACCAATCATACAGAGCAACTAGCAACCAACCATTAGGACTTTCGACAAGGGGTAAGGCTAGGCTAAAGGTTATATATTTTTGTATTTTTTTCATTTTAGTGGATGAGAAAAATGAATAGAATGTCTCAACAGGTTAAACTAGGGGTATCTAGCACTAAAGATGAGTGCTAACATAAGGGTTTTATTTGGGTGGTTAGCTAATCAGTGTAATTAGCTAAATGAATAAATGAAATGGAATGGCCATTTGGGTTAAATCCTAAGTTTCCTCTTTATCACATAAAAATACCTATATCACGCGAACGTGATCTCACTGCGGTCTCGTAATGATTTCAAGCACAAGTTCTAGAATCAATAAATCACCGGCACACTCATAATCAAAGGAATCAAGCATACAATACGTATGCTATATATAGGCTCAAAATCCTCACATATTTACTAGAATGGTTATAAATGCGCAAGCAATATTATCAATCCCGAGTCGGATCTGCTTTATCAATCGGGACACATCTCTGATTTCAAAACTTTATTTATTTACTAAGTTTTTTATTCTAATATATTAACCTAAGTGGCAAAAAATTTAAAAGCAAGAATAGATTTTTAGATTACCGAAGGCGAACCAAAGTTATAAATTAATAATGAGTCTAATTTTCCAATTCATTTTCCCCCCACACTTAAGTTAAGCATTATGCGTAATCAGAAAATAACTTAAAGGTAGGATAAATGGGAAAAATAAATATAATAGAAACGAAACTTCCCGAAGCTCATAAGTTCTCGGTTGAATTTTGAAAGATACAGCGCGAAACAGAACGCCGTCATGTGTATTCCACCACATGTAATATTATAATTCAAATATATCACCCCTAAGTGATAAGATGCCAACCACCAATCCAAGCTCTACTTGTTTTATTTAATCTGCAAAATAAACACAACTACAAAAACTGTAAAATACTAAAGCACACTTTCGTAGGCACCACAATTGCATTTAACGTATGCAACAAGCCTTTAAACCTCTCGATGGCCCGAGTGGATGAGTTATAGTCTCGTGAGGGTTTCCAACGAACACGCCTACAAAGTTTAAAATATTTTTTTTATATACAATTTACTAAAACAAACACCCAAACTTTTTTTGGATTTTTAGAATTTTTTTAAATGAGTTTTTGTTTAAAAACAAATACATATTAAGCGCATAATAA
Organism: Tanacetum coccineum; assembly: GCA_026074375.1. Classification (NCBI taxonomy): domain Eukaryota; kingdom Viridiplantae; phylum Streptophyta; class Magnoliopsida; order Asterales; family Asteraceae; genus Tanacetum; species Tanacetum coccineum. The sequence continues at coordinate 5,579 of BQNB010119500.1, forward strand.
TTATTTATGGTATGAAAACTTATAACTGCAAAGAAAATATTAAAACAAATATTTTTGGGTTTTATATATTTTTATATATTTTTTTTGCACACAATAATTATATAAGGTAAAAAAAATTATATATATATTAAATTTTATATTATTTTTTAGATATTTTTTTCATATATTTTAAAATACTAGCGCTGAAAAAATGACAAAAGTACGCCGCACAACAAAATATGTGCGACGCTTTTATTATGACAAAAACATGTTTTTAGATTTTTTTTACTTATTATTTAATATCACAAATACAAACGCATGCAAAACCATAAATAGACAAACATAAACACACCAACTAAACAAAAAGAAATACGAAACTAATTTTTTTAAGATTTTATAGTTTTAACATTTTTATGCCCTTTTTTTAAAAACAAACACGCAGGCAAACATGCACAAATAAGCAAGCATACAGAAACAGACGAAAGATAACAAATATTCACATAAGATAAGACAAAAATAAAAATGCATCAGATTTATTTAAAATCAATATTTTTTTGGATGTTGAGAAAATACGACGCACTTAATAACAAGTGCGGTGTACTATGAGTTTTGATAACAAATTTTTATAGCTTTAATAGATGCAATGCAAGGAAAACTAACAAACTAACAAAACATGATTTATTATATAAACAGGAATATGTAGAAATCAAAATAAGCAAAAACAATTTAAAAATAAAATCTTTTTGGTTTTTTTTTCGAATGACAACTAAATATTCACAAAATTACAAGGCATATAATCATATAAAACAAAATTTCAAATGATCACATACCTGAGACTAGAAATTTGGGGGTTTTGTTTAGGTTTTGGTTTTGATTTTAACTCAGATTTTGTGTGTGAAAATTTTACAGAAAGTGCGGCGTACTTGGGTAAAGTACGACGTACTTCCTGGGTTTTCAGAAAAAGCGGTACACAAACTTGATGTGCGGCGTACTTTCTGAAGAATTTTGGGTCAGTTTGCCAGAAAACTGTACGGCGAGTTTATAAATTTTGATTTGTAAAACAATACGGTGATTTTTGTGTGAAACCGGTGCACTTCGGGTAAAAACCTATAAAATAAGAAACGGGAACAGGGGAAGTGCGGCGCACAAGGTTAATTGTGCGTCATACTTTCTGCAACAACAGACATATTTTAAAGATTTAAAAAGATTTAAACACACGGAACATGCACAAGACTAGCAAACAAACTGAGAACAACTAAACAAATCCCCGGCAGCAACGCCAGAAAGTTGATGTGTGTTTTCCATGCTTTAAATTTATAATACTAGAAATACCAATTTTTACTAAAAACACAACACTCTGGAAGTATACCCGTTCGTGTATAGTATAGCTTTTAGCTAAGTCTAGGTCGTTCCACGGGATTTGTAGCAATCCACAGATTGTTTATCAAGTAACAAAGCTAAATGATTGTCACGGGTCAAATAGCCTAAACGTGTGTGTAAAGCAAAGCAAGTAACAAGACATGATCTACATAACATAATAGATAGAGATAGAGCAAGACTTTATATAAACAAAGCATACAAGTCATATATGACGGATAATCATAATAACAAGCATGTCTACCAATGATAACATAAAATCCTTTCGGCCTATATACTACATCATCACGAGTGCATTAAGAATGGTTTATATTAAATATGCATACATATAAATTCCTCCCAACCCGGTCGGTCAATATAAGGAACGGTCTTAAACATAATTCTACTTGGGTTATTTATCAATTTACCACACAATTCTCACGAGCATGATATTGATTCGTATGGCCAACACGATTCAAAATACATCAAGACAATTAATCCGTTCAGCCTATTTTAATTGCAAGATATATCAAGAGATAAACAATGATCTAAGCAAGATAAGATCAAATTTATAAACATGTATATTCATAAATCATAGCAAAATCATCTAATATCATATCATGTTTCACATATAAGATCAAAGTACCAATACCAATATTTTGACTACAACAACCATAAACCCAAAACTAAAAATTCCAAAATCAACCAACAACCAAATGCTACTGAGATAACTCAAAAAATACCAAGTAACTTCTGGAAATCCGCAACATATCACCGAATAGAGTGTTTGGTAACAAGGTTTATGGTGATGATCTTAAGAGAATTTGGTGTGAATCCTCTAAGAATCAAAATGGGAAGTGTTTAGATTCTGGAAATAGATGGAATGTGGTCTAGATATGGTGGTGGATCAGTGGTATTTTATGGCTATGGTGGTTTGCCATGGATCAAAGGGGTATTTGGATCATTGGATCCTAAGATCCTCACCAATCCTTCCTCCTCTCTAATTGTAGAGATTGTATATGTTGTAGATATATGAAGATATGAAATTCCCTAGAGTTTTGGGGGCTATTTATAGGGTAAATTTTTCTTGGGGACCAAGCAAAGGATGTATGTGGACGTTTTTGGGGCTAAATTCATGTTTTGAATGATGCAGACTGAAAGTGCGACACACATTTTTATTTGTGCGCCGCACATAGGATTTCTTGAAAAGTGCACCGCACATTTTTGGAAGTGAGGCGTAATTGGTGCATTTCCAGCACTTGGCCTTTTTGATAGTTGTAGATAATTAAATTCTCTTCGCGTGGCCGCCAGAATCGCGTCAAACGGAGTTCGTATGACCGAGTTATGGCCAAAACAGTGAGCATGTGTCGGGAAGCATTCAGCTTGAGTTATTTCATCGTTTAAGCTTCAAATCTTCGTGTATTCTTTTGTTTTCTTCCATGACACATTCCAAGAACCTACAATAGCAAATATACTCTATTCCATACCAATAGTTCTTATAATTAACCAATAAATATACATAAAAGCATAGATAACGCGTATAAAAACATGTATAATTTGAGCGTTATCATAACGTTACCTCAGTTGTATGCTTTGTATGTAGAGAATAGCTTTCGGTTACCCGTCATGTATTTTGAGCATCCACTATCTTTAATCCACTCGTCGGGCTCCAAATTAATTCCCAAGCATATCTCATTAGACGCTTGAGCTACGAGACAATTTTCGTCTTTAGTCTTTTCTTCCTCATCTTCCCCACCATCGCTCCATGTTCCTTCGACAAAATCCCTTTGGTTCTTTCTTCTTGGTGGCTTTGGGCATTCTCCGATGAGGTGATTTGGATCTCCACATCTAAACCATTTTTTTTTGCTTTTACCATTTTTGTCATTTTTACTTCTTTGGAACGACTTTCTTTCATCGCGTGGTTGTCTTACAAACCTTCCTCTTCTTTTGAAAAACTTCTTAAAGTCTCTCACGGCCATATCATACTCTTCGTCTTCACTATCGGAGGTCGAACTTTCTTCATCATAATAGTCCCTTTTTCGCCTTCAAAGCGACGATGATCTACTTTGGTCTCTCCTCTTGCCTTTGAGCATTTCAGGAATCTTTAATTATTTATTATCACTATCATAAATACTTTCAATTGCACGATTAAGTTCGCCAAGTGATGAGAGGTTATAGTCAAAATCATCGCGGCTCATCAAAATAGCCTTTTTTTGTAAGTACTTTTGCTTCAGCCATTTAGGATGAAGTTCGCCCTTAAGAAATATTCCTAACAAACTTTTCTTGGCGAGAAAAACCTCTCCAAAGTGCTTTTAGACTAGAACATTGATAGTGTTAAATCTAGTCAAAACATTATCTACATTTTTCTCCGAATCATAAATTTTCATATTGTTGAACAAGAAAGATCTATTTGGTACATCCTTGACATTGACATATACCTTGGTGAGTGATTGATAAAGTCATCCAAATTTCATTTTTTCCGGTTTTACACATAAATCAAAGTTCCTTTCGTATTCCTATTATTACCATGGCAAAGCATTAATGAAATTTACTATATATGAGCTTCGTTATTTTTATAAGCAGAGTTCTTTATAGAGATCTTCACGTATGTTTTTAAAAATGGTTCGATTTTAACCTTTTTTAGTTTCGAGATTATTTTGAATAGAGGAAAATCACCATAGGTAATAATCATGCCAAAGAGCTACGCTCTTTTAGATTCTTCACAAAGTTTTGAATCTATTCATTCAATAAATATCCATTACTTTCAAATAGAGTGGTCGTCTTTGCATCGACTCCCCTTTTAAATATTTTAACCGATCTCATAGATCACATATCAAGTTTTTAAAATACAGTTTTTTAAAAAAAACTTCGTATTTGGACTAGGCTTTTGATAACCAATTGTGGAAACTAGAAGGGTGGGTTGAGAATACTTTGCCGCTTTTTAAATAATGTTGACGATTTGTAGAAAACCAAAAGTTAGATTTCGATTTTATGTGATCTCACGTACACAACAAGTATGAACAATCAGTTAAGTAATAAATGACAATTAAGTAATAATGTAAATTTGTAAACAAGAAGATAAAGTTAGACATCTATCAACCACAGTACACACGGAGTTATAGTGATCGGAATAACGAAGCTCCTCTTCGCTACTACTCTACTCCTCGAGTACCCCAAACTCGAAGTTTCTCTTCTCACTGAAGTCAACCAAACTCCATTCGGCAAAGAAAACCGTACACAAGTAAGCTTACACCCACTGTCAACACTAACCAAATGTCGAGTCCTAATCTTAGCTCGAACACAATCTACCCACACGCTTAGTATTTTGATGCCTAAAATACTAACCCACACTAAACAGATATCCCTTTACCTAAACATTAACAAGATCACCCCGAACTAACCTATTACACATCAATAACAACAAGAATATAAATGAATACAAAGATCCACCTCACAATCGTAACTTACGTACTTTAAACACTGAACACCAACTAAGCTATAAGAATTCTTGACTTGATGATAAGAAGTATTATTCTCTTGCACTTGAGGATCTAAGCTTGAATCACTTAGAAACAAATGCTTAAGATTAAATGATCAAAGGTTTGTAAGAGATGTACAAACTGATTTAGAATAGAAGGAAAGTGAGTGCAAAAGTTGAGAAATCTGTGGGGAACAGTCCACTATTTATAGGCAAAGCAGGGAGCGTTTTTAGCTGGCCGGCCTCCTTAGCTCTATGGCCGGCCCTCTTATCACTAAGGGGGCCGCCCTTACCTATAAGGGGGCCGCCCATAGCAGGACGCTCCCATTTTTATCTTTTCCAATGGAGGTGTTTCCTGGATCAGTTTTATCCATTTTAGGTGAAAATTTTGACTTTAAAATATTTATTTTGAATAAAATATTTCTTGTAAATACCAAAAATGTTTTGTATAAGTTTTAAAAATGTTTGTTACATTTTATAAAATGTAAGGTTTAAAAAAAATAAATTTCTTTGATCACAAATAAATTAAGCATTTATTTATTCATACCTTTAAGTGATTAATTTTCGAAATGAAAATTTATGACTAATTATTTGTTTACGTTTAATTTTACATAGAGCATTTTTACATTTTGTGATTATCAAAACGTAAGGAAGTCGAAAAATATCAATAATATTTTTAGGCATTATTTCTATCGAAAAGTATCAATAACATTTTTAGGCATTCTTTCTGTCAACAGAAATACTTCCCCTTCACATGTACATCGATATTCGAAAATGTTTCGCACATCTGGGTAGAAGTGAAAAGGACTTTGAGTCTTTTAGATCACTTATTAATTTTCTAGATCACATTTTAATCATATTTTCTCTCTTTATTTTAAATAATAAATCTCTTAGTATTTAAAATACCAATCGATTAAAATTTGTCATGAAAAATTCATCGGTGGAAATTGTTTAATCATGAATTACGTGAAACAATTTGTTTTTGCTCCCCTTCAACAATACATGTGACATTACTTGTCGTTAAAATAACAACAATGTAATGTTGAGGGATGGAGATAGTGTCGAGTACACAAATTTTTTAAAAGTTTATGAAATGCCATTAAAGAATACTTGAAAAAAAAAATTGTACTCGGGCACTATATGTTTATGAACACATAAAGATAGTTATAAAAGAATGTATTTAAAAACCTCAAAAATTTTTGGATGTGAATCTCTGATGAGATAAGATGCCTCGGGTATAACACACTTCCTACATTTACTAGTATGTCAGTCTTTTCACCAGTGGACGAACTCCGAAGAGTAACGCAAGAGTATTTCAAGAATACCCAAATTAATGTGTGCACTAGGTATTTTGTAAATTATCTTTACATTAGTTTGGAAAATTTTCTCACATTTACCACTTGTTATATCTTGTTATAGGATCGATTAAGCAATATAGTGTGTGTTTAGGTTTTTTCAGACATCTTTTGAGAATCGCATTTATATGTGTTGGATACATGAAAAATTGTCTTTGGATTGATGTATCTAACAACATGAAAACTTTAGTTTTGAAAAACTCCCCCTCAAAAATTGATTCACTTGAAAAAAATGATCGTCTTTTGAAAGTTTCATGAGGATGGAGTGTTGAACACACAATTTTAAAAGATTTTGAATTATCGTTGAGAAATTCTTAAAAAATTATGTTCAAGTTTTTGAAAAACCACTTGTTAGAAGACTTCTCTTCTAAAGCTAAGGATAAGCCCACTGAAGCCTACACTCTCCTTTGTCATTGGAGGCCGAGCTGTAATCTGAGAGCGATTACAAGTCATTGACTTGAGCTAGAAAACTTTGGATGTTTTGATTGAATAGCTCAAGACCGAAAAGATTTATCTTTTCATTGTTAAGGATAAATACACTAAAGCGTATATTTTCCTTTTCTTTGAGGCACGGGTTACAATCTGACATTTGATTACAAACCATTAAGAAAAGTAGAAATTACATGTTTTAAAACATTTGAACTCTTGCTCGAACTTCATTTACATACCCGTGTCACTGTTAATCGACATTTCTAAGTACGTAGATGTTATCAATTCCAAGAGACATGTCGAGAAGATTCTTTTTGGAATTTTTTGGAATTTTATGATTTTGTATTTTCTTTTTGAAATTTTCTATTTTTGTATTTGATTTTATATGTTTTATATTTTTGTATTTTGTTTTTCAAGAATATTTACAAAGTGATGTTTGATGTAATATCAAGCATTATTTTTTTACTTTGTACTCACATTGCGCTTAGAAACCTCAGTTTCTGCTGGAGTCATAACATTCATACATGTGTAGTTCAACAAAGGTCTCAACTTCTTTGAAAGAGTTTTTGTAAAAATGGTAGACATTATGTATTTAGTTATGACAATGTATAATTCTACTATACTCATTCAAACTGTTCCTTTGTGAAATGGTTATGCGGTAATGATATTGGCTTGGGGCCGGTGTGTGTTTGCACAGGTGCTTGAGATGGCGATGGCTGACTGGGAGTCACAGTACAATGGTATTTTGTTGTAGTCAAAGCTATAATCCTTAAGCTATGTTCTCATCCAAAGTACTTACGCAACAGATAACGCCATGTACTCGGCTTCTGCTGTTGACATTGCAATGTAGTCCTGCTTCTTGGACATCCAACTAACATCCTCTTATCACCTAGGAATTGGATTCCCCTAGAGGTGCTTTGCGTGTATCAAGACAACTAGGCATTATGGTCAATTTATCTTGTTTTAGTGTGTAAAAAAGCGGTTAGTTAAAACTTAAGTCATAGATACAGAAGTACCATGTTAATGATATTCTTTAGGTACCGAAAGATCCTTTTAAGCTCCTTAAGGTGTTTTTCAGTTGGTCTTGCTTGATAACGTGCACAATAAAATACTGCTTGCACTAAGTCTAGTCTACTGGAAGTCAGATACATAAGTCACCCTATCATAATTCGATATTTTTTTGTATACGGGTGTACCCCTCAAGATCTGCATCCAACTTAGGTGATGTAGCCATTGGTGTACCAATGCTATCACATTTGTCCATACCATGCTTTTTGAGTATTTCAAAAGCATAGTTAGACTGGTTGATAAAGATTCCTTGTAGGGATTGGTGGATCTGAAGTCTTAAAAAGAATTTCATTTCCCCCATCAAGGACATCTCAAATCTACTATGCATCAGTTTTTCAAACTTTTTAGAAAATTTTTGGTTTGTTGACCCGAAAATTATGTCATCGACGTAAATTTGCACAAGTAGAATGTCCTCCCCGTATCTTATGGTAAATAGTGTGGGGTCTATAGTACTTTTAGAAAAACCTTTGGATATTAGGATTTTCGAGAGTTCATCATATCAGGCTCTTAGAGCTTGCTTCAATCTATAAAGTGCTTGGCGGTAGACTTTTTTTGGAATATCTGGATCAACAAACCCGTCTGGCTGCATTACATATACTTCTTCCTTCAGTGGACCGTTAAGAAAAGCCATTTTTACGTCTATCTGGTAGATAGTAAATGATTTGGGAACAACGTAGGCAACAAAAATCTGAACAGCTTCTAGTCGTGTGACTGGTGCAAAAGATTTTTCAAAATCAATACCCTCTTCTTCACGATATCCCTTAGCTATAAGTCATGCCTTATTGTGAATGACAGTATTGTCTTCATCTTTCTTGTTCTTCTAAAACCACTTTAGATTAATCACGATATTTCCAAAAGGTTTGTCAACAAGTTCTCAGATGTTGAGTCTGTTAATATGATGAAGCTATTCCTACATTACTTCGATCCATATGTGATCAGTCATTACTTCCTTAATGTTTTTCGGTTCAACAATGCTCATGGTAAGCGTGGAAATACACATTTCAGGATCTGTAGCAAGTTGTCTTCTTGTTTATGCAGGCTTTGATGGATTTTCACGAACTTGTTCTAGAGGATGATCTTTAGTCCAATGGTAGTCGAAATAGTGTCTTTGGTAGAATGTATGCATGTTTGAAGTATCAACGTTGTGTGAGGAAGACTTAGCAGCTTCTGTTCCTTGTGGAGCAAAAGGATTGATAAATTCATATGCTTTAAACTCTGCATCTTCTGCTTGATCATTGTTGTTTTGCTCAGCGTTGACATCTGTTAGTGGAATAGTCAGTTCTAATGTAGGTTCAACATTCAATGTAGGTTGTGTATCTTGTTGTTAAAGATTATCATAAAGAGCAAAAGACTTTGAAACACTTTGACTTCATGCATTGAAGTATTCTTCATACATAGGACTAAATAGTAATTCCAACTCTTATAATGATGTGTCTGTCTTGTCTGTTGTAGGAACAACATTTAGAACCAGCTTTGAACTTGAAGATTCATTGCTGTTGTCTTGAATTCCGAGTTCTGTACTGTTATGAACAGAAGTATTTTATAATTAAGGCGCAGGGCCAAGGTTTTCATAATCTAACGCCTTTTGTCATTGTGGAGCGAGGTTTGAACTGTTATGATCAAACGTTATTTGTGGTTGGGGAACGAGTCTTGAATTGTTTTCATCAGACGTCATTACTTCCTTCAGTTCATCAAAGTTGATATGAATGGATTCAACGATTATTCTTGTTCTTTTGTTGTAGACTTTGTATCCTTTTGATTGAGTTGCATACCCGACAAAAATGCATGGATCCTCCTTCTCTTTCATCTTGTCAAGATTTTCACCATATCTAACTAGCTAACATGTGCAACCAAAAATATGAAGGTATTTGAGAGTATGTTTCCTTTCATTAATGATGTGGTATGGTGTATTTTCATGTCTGGGATTATGAGAGATCTATTCTGGTTATATAACGTACGATTGCTATTGCTTTAGCCCAAAAGAAGAGTGGAAGTTTAGAAGTCGAAAGCATTGTTCAGGCAGCCTCAATCAGAGTGCGGTTTCGTCTTTTAACAACGCCGTTCTGTTTAGATGTTCGAACAATTATCGTTTGGTGAGAAATTCCTTTTTCTTTATAGTAGGTTTGGAGTGTCTTATTTAAGAACTCTGTAACTTTGTCAGTTCAAACATTGAAGCTTGAAGAATTTTTTATTCATCTTTAGAAAGTCGATCAATACTTTTGGTGTCTCGTCCTTGGATCTCAGAAAATGAGTCCATGTGTATCTTGAATAGTCATCTACGATTACCAGAATGTATTTCTTTGCATTGATGCTTTTAACCCGCATAGGACCACATAAGTCCATATAAAGTAAATGTAACCGTCCTTTCAAACTTGGATAAGTTTTTATCTTGAAGGTGTTTTTCTTTGTTTTACCCATTTCACAAGATGAACATAGTTGATCCTTTACATACTTCAACTTTGGTAGACCTTTCACAATGTCATTTTTGGAGAGCAAGTTTATGGTGTCGAAGTTAAGATAAGAAAGATGACGATGCCATAACCAATGCTTGAGTTGGTGAAGCTTATGCCATGAAACAGATTAGAGTTGGTGAAGATGATTCCTGAAGAGCTATTGTATAGAGATTAGATCCACGATTACCCATAAGTAGGCCATTTCCCTGAAGATCTTGAACAAAGCATGTAGATTTTTCTAATGCAACTTCTAAATCTGCATCACAAAATTGACCAACGGAGAATAGATTATGATTGAGGCCTTCGACGTAATAAACCCTTTTGATCATGACATTCCCTTGAACCAAATCTCCATATCCAAGAATAGGTGCAAATTGATCATTTTCGAACCGCACCATACCCATATATTTTTCAACGAAATTACACAGCAACTTAAGGTTTCCCGTCATGTGCTTTGTGCATCCAGAGTCGACGATGAGTAAGATGATTTGTACAATCTTCAAAACATTTAGAAGACGGTGGAGAGATGGACAAATTGGATCCCATTTTGTGTAATGGTTCCGAGTTAGTAGTGGACCTCGATTTGGTATCTAAAGGTAAGCTGTCACTCGTTAGCGCATTGTCATTTTTAACCTTGGATTTCCATTTATATCCTAAAGGACATTATATTTCTATCCACCAAGTACATGCCTTACTAGTTTTTCGATATAACATCCTAAAGGGACTCTAAGATTTCTGGATAGTGATTTCTGAAGCAACTTTTTTCTTATGGGGTGTTGCAACAGACTGGTTCGCTTATCTTGTGGGTTTCCTAGTACTAATGAGCACTACTTTAGGCTTCTTGTTTGATACTCAGCTTCTCACAACAGTCTTTGAAAGGGTTGTCCTTGAATTGCTTTTCGTTGCCGGACGCTATCTCTCCGAGTAGGCCGAATCGGCAAACAATATTGTCCCAAACGAATTTCTTGACTTAATTACGAGTTATTGTTGTTATTAGTTTTGATTATATCCACTTCGTAAAGTAATCAATAACTATAATGAGAAATTTCACCTTTCCTTGAGCTTCCGAGAATGGGCCCGAAATGTCAATGCCCCATTTATATATGGGCCATGGAGAAGTGATTGGGGTAAGCTTATGTTAGGGTTTCTTGGGTACCGGAGGCGCACTTGGAAATATTCACACTTTTGTATAATGCTTCTTGCGTCCTTGTGCATTGTTGGCCAATAGTATCTAGACCTTAGTGATTTTGCCACTACGGGCCTCGGTCCTGAATGCATGCTGCAGGATCCTTCATGAATCTCTCTCACCATATAATCTGCTTGAAGTGGTCTAATACATCAAATCAAAGGTTTTAGGAATGATTTCCGGTATAGGATACCGCCTATCACAGCATATTGTTTTGATTTGATCTTCACAATTCTCTTTTTTTTGCTTTTACTGGTAGAGTTCCTTCCGTGAGGTATTCAAACTGTGGGGTCATCCAGGTGTACCCTTCTTCCTCTTCCGCGACAAGGATTTCTTTTTCGCAAATGGATTTTTTCCTTTAGTATTTCTACCAAGACATTCTTGGCTAGATGAGCAAAACTGGTGGAAGCAATCTTACTTGGCGCGTCTGCCTTCTTGTTCTTACTTTTTGGGACTTACTTAATTAAGAACATCTTAAAGCTGTTGATGAGTGTCTTGGATTTCTCCAAGTATTGGATCATGCTTTGCTCTTTAGATAGTTGATTTAATATGCTACTAAGCGAGATTCGACCTTTGCTGATACGTTCTTGATACCCATTTGTTCTGCTCTCCGTAGTCTAGAAATCAAGGCTTCATACCCAGCTTCATTGTTAGATGCATCGAACTTTAATCTTAGAGAATAAGTAAATTTTATCCCATCTGGGCTAATGAGTATTAGTCCGGCCCTAGATCCTTCTATGCAGGAGGATCCGTCCGTGAACAAAGTCCATGGTTTTAGGGCTTCTTTTTCAACAAGGGTGTTTGTCGCTAGAGGATCTTCCTCTGGCTTTTCCGCTATAAAGTCTGCTAGAATCTGGCATCGAATTGATGTCCTCAGTCTATAGCAGATTTCATGTTCCCCCAACTCCATGGTCAATTTTGACATTCTTCCCTAACTTTTTGGATTTGATAGAATTTGCTTGATTGGCTGGTTTGTAATGACTACCTCCAGATGTGCCTGAAAATACCTTCTTAATCTTCTTGTTGCATGCATCAATGCAAGTATGAGTTTTTCCATCAGTTGTAATTGATTTTCGGGTTTTGCAGTGCACGGCTAACAAAGTGTATAGGCATTTGTTATGAATCCCTTTTTATTAACAGGACTTCACTGATTGCCTCTCTTGCCGCGGACAAGTACATGATCAATTATTATTTTGGATTTGGTGTGGTTAGCATGGGTAGGTCGGCTATCCACTGCTTCATTTCTTACAATGCTTGTCCGCCTCTGGTGTCCATTGGAAGTCACTCTTCTTATATATTTTTTCAAGGTTTTAAAGAAGGGTAATGATTTTTCTACGGACTTAGAGAGAAACTTGATCAGACTTGCCAGTTTCCCATTTAAGCTTTGCGCCTCCTTTAACGTTCTAGGAAACTGAAGCCTCATGAATGATTTTGCCTTTTCCGAGCATACTTTAATCTTTTCATGCTTATGACATGGCCTAGAAATGTTCCTTCTTCTGCGTCGAAGGTGCACTTCTTGGGATTTAATTTCTTGTTTAATTTTCTCAAAGTTTAGAAGGTTTGTTTGATATCCCTCAGGATTTCTTGTTTGGTGTGACTATTAATGACCAGGTCATCGACATATACTTCCAAATTCCTTCTGGTCTGCTTTTCAAATACTTTATCTACCACTCATTGGTATGTTGCTCTGGCGTTCTTTAGTCTGATGTATAACAGAATACCCCTTGGCTAGTGCAGAAAGCTATTTTATCCTCATCCTCTTCCTCCATCTGTATTTGGTGGTACCCTTATAATCGTATAGGATCCACTTAAAAGGGTATCCACAGAGAGATTCGACTTTCGAGTCGTTTTCCGAAATAGGGTAGCAGTCTTTGGGGCATGACTTGTTCAAGTCGGTGAAGTCTACAGACATTCTTCATCTACTATCGTGCTTTTTTACTAAGATCGAGTTTAAGAGCCAATTGTGGTAGTGTACTTCCCTCATGATGTTTGCTTCTACGAGCTTAGACACTTCTTCATTGATGGCTTTGTTTCTGTCTAGGGCTTGACCTCTTTTCTTCTGCCTTATCGGAGAGCATCCCTCACGGATGTTCAATAGGTGTTCAACTATATATTGTGGCACTCTCGTCATGTCCGTGAGTTTCCAAGAAAATACATCTAGATTGCTTTTGAGTAAATCACATAACTCCATCCTTTCTTTTTTAATTAGGCTTCCGCCTATGATAATCGTTTGGTCTGGGTATTTTGGATGGATTTCCACCTTAATCCCTTTTACAGCTAGGTTTTTAGGTCAGATCTGGTTAAGGATTTCGTGACCATCCTACATTCTATCAGTGAGACCCTGTTACTTTGCAGGGTAACGACTCCTTCCAAAACGGGGAACTTGAACATGTCATGAGTCATGGATGGGACGACTTAGATTTTCCTTATCCTTAGTCTTTCTTTGATACCGTTATACGAGGATGGTGATCTAACTACCATGAAATTCATCCAGGCACTCGTTGAGTGCTGCTTGTCTCCTAATGACACTAGTAGTGATATTTGCCCTAGCCATGAAATTTCTCTGTTGAATCCCAAAAGTGGGGTTGTAACAGGAATCATTTGGCTTTTGATCTCTGGATGGAATCGGTTGAAACAATGTTCATACAACACTTCGGAAGCAGAACCTTCATCTACGTATATACGGTATACTAGGTGACCTCCTATTTTTGCTTGGATCACCATGGGGTGATCTTACCCACCATCATTTTCCAAGGGTGGAAACGAAATTTTTAGACTTGGAGAGAAACTCTGAGTGGTCTTTTTCCTTGTCACTCGCTCCCATGGTTGTACCATAAATATTTCCAGAGCTTTTTCTTTTTCGGAGGCCTCACCCTTCTTTGCTGCTTTGGGGTAGTCTCCTCCTTTGGCATTTCCTTGTTTTATTTATTTAAAAAGGTGGGCTAGATGACCGGATTTCACAGCTTCCTTAATTTGCTTCTTGAGATGGATGCACTCATCTGTGTAGTGGCCCTTGTCGCTGTGGAATTCGCAGAATTTGTTCTTGTTCTGGTTTTTCATAGAACTGGTCATTGGCGAGGGTGCTTTGAATTTCACTGTTTCCATTGCCAAAATCTCTCTTGGAGTTTTTGTGAGGAGTGTGAATTTGTCGTGCCTTCTTCCTGACCTTTGTCGTGCTTTGAAGTCCTGTTTCATATCGAAGTTTGACTAGCTTGTAGTTTTATGATGTTTCCATGATGGGGGACCTTTCTGTTAACATGTAATATTCACTAAACAAGAATGATCCAGAGGTCGGGGGGATAAAAGTGAAAAAGAGCCATATTAGATTAGATAGAAAAGATGGGAAGTGTGTGTGTATGTTTCTTGAGAGAGAAAGGAGAAAAACACACACACACACACACTTATTATAAGAGAATGATTACCCTTACCCCTCCGTGGAAGTATGGAGGGGAATTGTTAGCCTCAATTTATTGAGTCGAACAAGGAAGCTCGGTCACTCTACGATGGAGCTTCGGTCTTTAATTAGTTAATGTTGTAACAGGATAATATCGGGAATCGGGCTCGATAGTTAATCTAATATTGTATATGTTTCGGGTTTAATCCCAAACAAAACCCGAGCCCGGGTCCTAGTTAAATATCCCGCGCGTCACATTAAATGTGTAGGGGTATATATATATTTAGATATTTTCTAAAATATCTAAATATATATATAGATATTTTCATATGAAAATATCTAGTTTTTATTTTTCTAAAAATATAATTTTTCTTTTCTCTCTCAACTCTCTCTCTTCTCTCTCTCTACATTTCGAGTTTCTCTCTCTATCTCTTTTCTTGAATCGTGGTTCGTGTTATGAAGTGAAGCATTAAATCGGAACCTACAATTGGTATCAATCGCCTCGGGTGGATTTCGTGGTTTTTTTT